>JAAKBH010001207.1:0-37807 GCA_019776075.1 Amaranthus palmeri
AAATGACAATTTTATTTAAATCTCAATCTAATTTAATTCATACATCTATATAACCATCGATGAAGTGTCTTCATCATAGAATTCAGACCAATTACATAAACTATTAACTAATGAGAGAAAATATCAACAATAAACAATTGATCATTAACACATAAAAATGCTGAAAAGTGAAAACTTTTTTAAGTACTATCTTTTGATGGGCTTTTTAAGAAAATCTCGCTCTCAAATAATTGGGTAATATTCAACCATCTAAAAATCCAAATTTTCAAGTAATCTTTCAAAATCTTCATACTTTTCTAATTGAAGTCACTCATATACTATCTTTTCGATGGATTTTTGAAGAAATTCTTACGGTCACGTAATTTGTTTATCTTCAACCATTTAAAAATCCTATTTTTCAAACAATATTTCAAAACCATCATAATTTTCTAACTAAAGAGTCATTTGTTCATAGAATTCAGTAACAATCACATATAAACGATTCAAATCCTTTCTTTTTGATGGGTTTTTTAAGAAATTCTTCCCGTCAAATAACTGGGTTATATCCAACAATCTGGAATTCTAATTTTTCAATTAATCTTTCAAAATTTTCATAAAATCTAACTAAAGAGTAAGTACAACATAGAATCAGTAGCAATCACACACAAACTACTTCTAATACTTTCTTTTAGATGAGTTCTTGAGAAATTCATCCCCTCAAATAATTGGGTTATATTCAACCATTTAAAAATCCTAATTTTTTCAATTGATCCAACATAAAATCAACAACAATTATTATCAAATCCCATTCACTCGATTATACGCACACATTATCGAGCTGGCTCGTGCTTCTTCAACACAACTCTGGAACGGGGGCTAGAATGTATCCGCCAAATTTTGCTTAGACACCTTCAAAACATATTCAAAATATGATGAGTAATCGAACAAAAAGAAAAACCACGAATCAGGAATCATTCGAGAAAGGTTTTTACTTCAGCATCGAAATTATAACGAGTGATCCCGTGCCAGTTATCCAAATCATGAGCTGTGAAGTGCTTACAGCAGGCGGAGGCTTGAAGCTGCTCCGAAATCTTATCCCCATTGAAAGTATAACCTTGAAGGCCTCTTACGTAGGACACTCCATATTTGGCAGTGAGCAAAGGGTCTTCTCCTGGGGTTTCTTGCCCTCTTCCCCATCTTGGATCCCTAAATATGTTGATGTTTGGTGCCCAAAATGTTAAGCCTTTTCCTTGTCCTACATTGTACATTGCCCTTGCTTCAGTTGCAATTGCCTTCGTTCATTCAAAAACATACACTAAACCCATGATTTTTACACAAAAGTTGCTCTGTAAACATAATTTTTGAAGGTATAAGCAAGAAGTTGTATACTCTAACAAGTAGTGGATGATATATTGTATACTGATGAATTGTGTGAAGGTATAAGCAATATAAGTACAAATGCAATGAAGAAAGGAGCAAAATTCATGGGAAAACACACATGACTTATGTATAATCAGTAGTCATACTCAATACAATGCAACTACTCCTATATCTCAAGTAGAGGTGTTCAACGGGTCAGGTCGGGTCAATATTTAAATGGGTCCGGTAGGGTGGGTCATGTCAAATGTTAAACATGGCAGGGCGGGTCAAAACCCGATTAAATAGGATAAAAATTCATAAAAAGTTTTTTAATTATACTTTATGGCCCTTCGGGTCAATTCAACTATGTAAAAGTGGTGATATTTTTTACAACCAATTTCTATAATTATCCGTCCCGGCCTGATCCATTTACACAAAGGCCCGTTATTGATCCGACCTGCTAATGATACGTTAAAATGTGATCCGACCCTAGATCCATTGGGTCGACCCTCCCCGTTGAACACCTCTGATCTCAAGTAACAATACCTAAAAATTCATGCTGATTCACACTTGGAAAAGTACCTACTAATCAATAATTCCAGAAGATTTGGTTACTTCGAAGTCGTTTCTTCAAATACACTTGAATAAGCTTCCTGTAACTCCATTGTTTACTCCCACTGAACTCCATAAAAGCTTCTGAGCTCAAATGAAAATCACCCTTACCCATAACTTCAAATACAAACGGGTCGGTTCGAATTGATGGAAACTCATCCAAATTCATCATTTTATTCAAAGCAAAATCCAAATTCTTACCCATTCTTTTATCCATATAAGCATCAACCACACAACCATATGTCACAATATCAGGAACCACATTTTCATGCCTCATATGATCAAGACTTAAATGAAGATCCCAAAACAAATTCATCTTACAAAATGCTAAAGCCCTTATATTAAATGTTGTAATATCAGGTAAAAATCCAGCTCCTAACATACCCAAAAACTCTCTTTGTAAAGATTTCATCTTAAATTTAGCAGCATAAGAAAGAAGTAAAAGGTTCCATATAAGATTTCCCACATTTTTTCTAAACTAAACCCACATCTTTTAAGAACTCCCCTAATGAATAAAACTTATTTTCCCTAATATACGCCATGGAAATAGCTCGAATTCCTTCTTCTTCAAGGAGAAGTCTCGATTTCTTAAACCGACCATATGCAATTTCCATCTCAGACAATGAACCAAACATGCTGTAATAAATAACATATGAATTACCTGTAATTGAATCCACAGGAAATCCCATGGAAACCATATCATTTAATGTTTGTTCCATTAAATCAAGGTTTCCCCCCATTCCAAAGCATTTCATAGCAAGGGAGTAAACCTGAGGCAACCCGCTGAATCTTCTACATTTTAATTGATTCAAAACCCCAGAAATTTTATCGAATTCCCCAATTTTCGCTGCATGCGAATTGCAAGTCATGTGAACAGACTTCGCCATAGACTGGTTGTACCTATTTCAACATAATGCAAAAATAGTTCCTGAAGATTCACCCTTAATCCCTTCCAAGAAGGTTGTGAAGTTAATGCATCTCAATTTTATTTGTTACATGGTAGTTGTTAGACTAAGTTGAAGAATCCAATTCCAGTTTGTTTAGCAGAGTTCCTTTTCTTTGCATTAGTATTTGTGAATTCTTAGATTGAGTTTGTTCTCAAATGGAAATAAACACTTGTTGAATCCAATTATAAAATAAACATTTGTTGAGGGGAGGTATTCAAAATACCTCATACATTGTGTGTTCATTCTTCCATCGGTATTGTTGTGTTAATCATCTTGTTTCTTACTTGTGGGAGTCCTAAAATAGCTTTCATTTCATTTGTTTTACCTATAGTTCAAACACCCTATATTTCAAACACTGTACTTCATAATACACATAGTTGACAGTTAAATGATTCATTAATTTTTGTCCTGTGTGAATCAAAACTAAAATTAGAGTGTATTTCTTCAAATTGATTGATTAACCACCTAAGGAGAATGGGTCAAAAAACCAAACACAATTCAAAGCTTAATTATATTTCACACCTAATTTATAGGGAGGAACCTTAGCAAGAACTCAACTTAAAACATCAATTAAAACCAGTAAGATTCCATCATCACATAGTAATATAGTATAAGGAGCATGGACTCGATATGTCGCTATTTGCTACCGATTCACAAACAAACTTACGGAATCCACAACATAATCACTGCGTGAAATATCAAGTAATTGATCCTTAAACTTAAATTCAGCACAAGAACATAAACAAAATCCGATCAAGTACCATAATCACTACTCCACCAATTAGCTTATTCATTAAGCTTTAAAATTCTCCATCTCTAAGACCAAAACCTGTATGGACAAAAAAATAACTAACAAAAATTGAAAAACAAAGAACAAACAGAAAAATGACCAAATAAGTGCTAACTCACTAATTACAATAAAATTGATTCCAGGACTGACTTTATACAAGCATAACTGGCTACTTTGAAAGAAAACATACAAGCACCAACTCACAGTTGTCCTCACAAGTATGAGTGTATGACATATATGCTCGATATTAGATTTCAAATACATCAACAATCAACTTAAGCTTTGAGTTGTTGCGACCTGTACACTCGAACTAATTTATGAGCCCAAAAATTGGAAAACAATGCCAAAGACTTAATCCCAATATATGTGATTAGTTTCTAACCCAAATTCAATCATCTAGAATCTTATTTCAAGAAATTCAAGCAAATTCGAAAAATCTACCATCCTCCAAACCTTGAAGGTGTATAGCCAAAACTGTAAATCAATTATGTGGACTGTTATTTCAAGAAATTGAAACAAATTACCAAAATAAATTGTAGAATGAAATGATTATTCAACTGAAACTCTAATAAATTCCAACAAATCAAATATGAAACCCTAAACTTATAAGTTAACCACAAATTAAAGCCAAAATCCCTTAAGATATTGGATGTTAGCAAAAAAAGATATCAACCAACGTACTCATCTTTTTCACATCATCATCATCATCAACAAACCCAGATTTTCAACTACCCAACAAATTTCAATCAAATTCAATCATATGGGTCATCATTAAATGAGGAAAAATTAAGTGGATGTAACTCAGAATGTGTTTATACTAACAATCCTAAATACAACATGAATCAAAAATCAAATCCGAATCAAAAATCAAACCCAAATTCAAAAGTGGATCATCAACAGCTTAAAAAGCCCGCATGTTCAATCATTCTGAGAGTCACTTAAAAACTCAATTGCATACACATCATATTATCTCCGCAATCCCCTTCATGTTTACATTTTTACAAGCTACCTTTGCGAAAATTATTCATTGTCATTTATTAGAAAAAAGCGTGTGGCGTGAGCATACCTTCAAAACCGTAGCAAGAAGATCATCAGGAAATGTATCCTTGAAAGCACCTCGTTTTGCTTTGCAAAGTGGAGTACGGTTTGCGCTGCAGAAACACAGTATGTAACTCAGTAATCAACTAATTTTTGTATCCTACGTAATAAAAAGAGAAATTAGGACAGCCAGACAATGACAACTTACGCTACTTTGACAAAATCATCACCAAAAGCACTGGTTCTGTAATAAGCAGCTGAATCCCCAGTCGCACAATCAGATGCCTATAATGATCACCATTCATCAGAACCAAGGAAGATGTGAGGGAGAGTAACAAGAATTGAAACTTCAACCTCATGCACTAAAAGCATACACAGATTGCATTATAAGAACTAAGAAGATACATTCTCAATATATTGTCTTTTTTATATTTCACCTTCCAAATGAAACTTACATTCACTCCCGACAGTATATGAGCAAATTTAGTAACTAAGGATCCTTAATAGCTAAAGAATATTTACCCAACATGTATTAAAATCTCCCATTTAACCAAAACAAATATAATTCGAAATACATATAATTCTTCTTAAGCATAAAATTCACACGCAAACACACACAAACACACAAACATATATTATATATCAAGTGAACACGAAATGATTTAAGTGGAATTCAACCAAAAGCAGAAAACATTACAACTTTGATATCAAGTGAACGCCAAATAATTGAAGTAAAATTAAACTATATAAACAAATTAAAGCGTTAACAATTTCTAAAAACTATAGTGAATAATCAATGTAGCATATCAATTAAGTTCTAATGACTCAAAAACTCAATGATGATCACATGATCAGACTTGGCTATTCGATGTTAAATCAAACTATACAGACAAATCATTTTACCAAACTATTGAAGGGAAACCAAGTATGGTGTGGGAAAGAGCTTCAAACATATTCAATATAGTAAGTAAGTAATGACAAGAGTATCAGTCAATTTAAGCAAAATAAAAAAAGAGTAAGAAATAAAATGCTACATGAATTATGGTAGGTTGTTGTCGCGCAGTATCGCATCCTTAGCAAACTATTATGAATTTTCAAATAAGATAATGTATGAAACGTATTCTATATTCCCCCAATTAGATAAAGTAATCATTCTCAATATGCCCATGGTTTTGATGAGTTTTATGACTAACTCTACTTCTATAACTTCTCTCTACAATTTGCTCTTCCTTTAGCCCTTTCCTTGTCTCAAACTTTGATATAACTTATAACAACTCACACTAAAAATGAATGTTCTACAGAGATAGGAACCGAAAATGGTTGGGAAAAAAATCAATTCCTGCCAAACAGTACCAAAATTTTCAGAGAAAAGCTTCAATCTTTGAAACCATTTGAGCAAAAATATCAGAAATTCTAAATAAGTACACTCATGGAAAACCCTAAAATCAACGAACAATAGAAAATCAAGAACATGTTAAAAATAGCTCACCATCACATTCATGAATTCCACTGGCTGGAGTGAAGAAGCATCTACCATTCAAAGAACCGCAATTACCTTAAATTTGCATTCGAAAATTATTCCCAAAAAGAAAACAAAGAAGACCTGAAAACATGAATCAAAAATCAAACCCGAATCAAAAATCAAACCCAAATCAAAAATGAAAATCACCTTTAATCGATAACTTGGAGCAAAATTCCAGTCATTGGGTTGAAGAACTAAAAAACGAAACCCGCATAACATAACCTGAAAATCAAATGTAGAACAAAAATGAAAATCAAAATGAAAAGGCAAAAGTAAAATGAAAAGCCAATTATTAGAACTCAATCCATAAAAAAACAAATATGATAGCAGTTACCATTATTAGAACTCAATCCATAAAAAAACAAATATGATAGCAGTTACCACAATTTGAAGCAGAGTCTTCATCTTCCTTCAACTGAAAATAAGTGAAAATGGAAAGTTTAGTACAAATTGAAAAAAAATCAGAAACCCCAAACCGCAGGAAAATGGAAGATAAAGTGAAGACACAAAGGAATCAGAAAAGATAGAGATAAGAGATAGAAGAAGAGATATAGATGCAGATAGATAGAGATGGAGAGTAGATGTAGATAGAATTGGAGAAGAGATAGAGATGAAAAAGAAAGTAGGCAGTAGGAGTAGGCAGTAGGAGTAATAGGGGAGGCGGGGATTACCAGCGAGCTTAAGGAAGGTATTACTGTTCATTACTGTTCATGGCGTGAGACAGTGATGAACAGTAATCCGGGTTATTAGTTAGGACGTTTTTTATATGTAGATAGATTGTTTTTCTTTATTGAAAATTAATCATATCGTCTTTTTGAGCGAGATAATTATTCCTATTTGTTCTATGAATAAGTAACAACCTACAGTTTGGGATGGTAAGCTGTTATGATCTTATCGGTTTTATATCCTATCTGTTCTAATGGAGGTGAATATAAATACTTGAGGGGTAGTGCAAGAGTATGACTATAAAAAGTCATATTTATCGAGTATAGTGAATGGGTAGTGAAAATAGAGACTTAGGGCATGTTCTCTTCGTCTGATCTGATTGGATAAGGTCTGAATTTACTAAGGTCTGACCTGATCTGATCTGATCTGGTCTGATCTGGTTTGATTCAGTCTGATCTGATCTGAATCTTTCTGATCTGGTCTGATCTGATCTGATCTGAACTGGTCTGGTCTGGTCTGGTCTGATCTGATCTGGTCTAGATCTGATTTGGTCTGATCTGATCTGATCTGATTTCATAAAGTTATTATTATTATTATTATTATTATTATTATTATTATTATTATTATTATTATTATTATTATTATTATTATTATTATTATTATTATTATTATTATATTATTCTTATTGTTATTTTCATTATTTTTATTCTTATATTATTATCATTATTACTTTTATATTATTATTATTATTATTATTATTATTATTATTATTATTATTATTATTATTATTATTATTATTGTTGTTGTTGTTGTTGTTGTTGTTGTTGTTATTATTATTATTATTATTAATATTATTATTATTATTATTATTATTAGTATCTAATTAAGAATTTAATTAATAAATACTCATATTATTTATTTAATTAATTAAAAAATAAATTAATAATAATGTCATTAACATTATTATAATTATTAAATAGTCATTTATATTAGTATTAAGTAATTAATTAATTAATTAAAAAAATATTTTTAATTATTAAATAAATTAACATAATAATATTATTACATTATTTATATTATTACAATTATTATTTATATATTTATTTATTAATTATTTTATTAATTAAGGAATTAATTAATTAATATTAGTTATAATAATAAGTAATAAGTAGTAATAATAATAATAAATTCAAAAATAATAATAATAATAATAATAATATAATATTATAATAACAATATTAATATTAATAATAATATTAATAATAATAATAATAATAATAATAATAATAATAATATTAATAATAATGTTATGGTCTGATCTGATCTGATCTAGTCTGGTCTGATCTGATCTGGTCTTGTCTAATCTGAAACTTTCTGATCTGATCTGAATAGTTCTGATCTGATCTGATCTGGTCTGATCTGATCTAATCTGATTCTTAGCCATACCATGTTAAACTGCCCATTCTCATACTCGCATTACATCTAACGGCCCGCTTGGTAGGTGGTAATAAATTATGGCAATGGGAATGAAAAACTAGTGTTTTTTTGGTTAAAAAATCTTTTGGCTATCTTGATGGCCATACTTGACAACCTTCAATGTTCTTATTTTGTTTATAAAATTCATTCCAATGCATTACCAATGTGAGAGGTGGTATTAGGAGGTAATGGAAATTTGTGAACAAAACAACTTTTTTGTGATCAAAGTTTCATTACCATGGGAATGACATGAAAGTTTTGATGAAAATTTACACTATAAATCATTGACTATTACCACCATTTAGTACCACTAACCAAACGGGCCTTAGTCGTTATGAACACTATAGCTTTAAAAATCAATCAATCATACAATGATTTTACTCAATTACCCTTAGACTAACTATTCTATAATATTTCGAAAATTCATGTGGTGACCCTGAGCTATTGGTTTTTTCACAAATGTTTTTCTAAATTTGCATGGTGACCTCGAGCATTTAAATTTTCAATGTGGTAGACAAAATGTGAACTGTTTAGTTAAATTATGTACTTATTTCGACTACAATAATTCTAAATATTTGGTTAATAAAGGTGATCATGAAGTTTTTATTTTTGAAAGAAATGTCATTACTTTGGGTAAAAAAAAAAGCGTAAAATTACCAAAAAAAAAATTCCTTTTGTATACCACGTGGAAAAGTTGAAACTTCAAGGTTACCACATGAAATTTCTCTAATATTTTTGTACTAAGGGTAGCTCTGGATTGTCACAAGTAGGGCTGCACAGAATTTGGTCTAAACCGTAATTTAAGTATTTGGTCTGGTCTACGGTCCAAATGGTTTGGTCCGGTTTTTTAAAATTAAAATTTACGGTTTCCGGTCTGGTCTAGGTTTTAAAATTTTCAGACCAGATCGGACCGGAAAACCGTAATAAAATTCCGGTCTAGTGAAAACCGGAAACCGCATTAATATATGAAAAGCCCAAGTTTAATATTCTGAATTTCTGACTCTGGCCCAATACTCCTTATATATAAATAGTGCTTCATAAAATAGAAACCCTAGTTCTATAGTTCTCTTTGTGTGAAAATCTTTGTGCGTCAGGTGAGCAAACTGAAATGGCGCAGTTGCAGTCTTGCTTTGGACCTTCAACCTTCGACTTTCTGTGCCAAGATTCAAGTTTGTTGGTTAATGAAGCTAATGAAGCTCTGAAAATGGCGAAAATCTACTTAAAGCTTTGGCTAATGAAGCTACTTAAAATCTTCAATTATGCATAAATGGCGAAAATCTCTAACTAGCACTTTGTATTCTCCATTTTTGCTTCTTTAATCTTTTTCATTTTTCTGAATTTTCAGTTTTATTATATCATATTTGGGTTAATGAGATGAAGAAAGAAGAGAAATAATAGTCTTGTTTGAGTCTTCTCCATCTCAACTATTAATTCTTACTTTCTAATTAATAGTTTTTTTTTTTTTTAATTTATAGGCTTTTCCAATCTCCATCTTTATTCTTCATCCAAAGACCACCATGAATACATTATCTTAGATTCTCAATTAATAACTCGGAAATCGGAATATATATCAATATTTATGTATGAGGAGATGAATACATTATCATAGATTCTCAATTTTAAAAATACATTTAAAAAATCCGTAAACCAGACCAGACCAGACCAAACCGGTCTAGAACGGTCTGGTCTGGTCCGGTCTGGTGTCTTGACTAGTCTGGTCTGGTTTGAAAATTTTCCAGACTGAAATTTCTGGTTTGGTCTGATTTTTCTGTCAAACCAGACCAAACCGGACCGTGTGCAGCCCTAGTCACAAGCCCCTTTCCTCGGACTACATGTAATAAAAAAAAGCATTGTTAACCATTCATAGCAAAGACACATCATCTCTTGACACCACCAACAACCACATCATCAGTCTACCACTGTTAATCCCTTACAATCACCACTACTCCACCATCAACACCGCTTACATAGCAGTATTAAACAAGCCAATAACAAATCAAAGCCAATTAAAATCAATAAAATTTCTTTATTTTCCCTCTCATACTTTATGTGAAAAAAAGTAAATTCATTAAGGACTAAATATTATAAAAAATGAATCCCTTGTGTTGATATTTGGTGACTCGAACAAGAGTCTTGGAAATAGAAAGGATAAGAACCAAGGAGTCATTTCCAGCAAGCTTAGTAGAATCAACGTTCGTAGGGGAGGCTAGTCAGCCGAGTTGGCAGCGGTTCGTAAGAATTTTGCGATTGGTTCCAGCAGCTATTGCCAAGTTGCACTAGCGGAAAAAACTATGTATCATGCAACATAAAAGTAATGGGCAAAATTAGAATATAAAAATATACTCTATATGTTGTTGTTCGATAAGAAATAAAACATTATAGTGCGTTATATATTGCAGTTGTTAAGGAACCAAAGCATATAATGTAATTTGTTATTTAGAGAAAAACACCTCCACTGTTCACTTTCATTTCACCGAAAATTTTCAAGTTTTCAAACCTACTATTTCATTCACTTCTTCTGCAAATTTCTACCTACAAATCCCATTTTTAGATTTCTTCAAGTTTTAATCTCTTTATTCATCAAAATTCTCACCATTTTTAAGTTTTCATTCTTCAAAATGTCATTATAAGTATTTTCAAGCTTCATCTGAATTTCTCATTTTAAGATTTCAAATTTCAAGCCCTTTCAAACTTTAACATTTCACGTACTTAGGTTATTTCTCATTTCAATTACTTATCTGTTCAAACTTTGATTAACCTCATTTTCGTAATCGATAGGGCTTAATTAATTTTTTTTTTTTGTAAAAATAGATGTGTACTAATTTTTCTTTATTCTATTGTAGGTAACTACTCTTCACTTTGAGGGTATAACATTATCATCTAAATACCAAGATAATTTCTATTCATATATCAATTTTTTTGATATTTTTATGTGTTTGTAACTACTAATTGACTTAGGTAACTACGCTATGATTCAATGACATTCATTATCAAGATCCTTTAATTAATTATGATAAAATAATAAATAATTAGATATTAGTGTTCTAAAATTGATGCTTTTAAAGATATATATATATATATATATATATATATATATATATATATATATATATATATATATATATATATATATATATATATATATATATATATATATATATATATATATATATATATATATATATATATATATATATATATATATATATATATAGTGTAATTCTATTTTAATTTTTTCAAATGAAATATAAATTATGTAATTATAAGAATAGTAAGGGTAAAAATTGATACAAAACTAAGATGGATTGTTGATCTTGGGTTTGCAGATATCGCAAAATGTCCCTTGGTTCCTTTCCTAAGACACTTAGCAACTCTAGAGGACCCAGCCTAGGTGTCACATTGATCAGCCTCTGGTGTTCAAGAACTGGAATCTTGTTTGACAGGTGGTGTTGGTTGTGGTCTAACTTGAGTCCCTGCACTCTGAATGGGACAAGCCAAGGACTATTCTGAATCTTGGTGCTATCAAGATTCTGACATCAGCCTTAGTCTCCTTGTTACAGCCTTGTGGTAGTCTTTTCACGCACACCTAGGTCCCTAAATGCCCAAATGGATTCAAGAACTCAGTTCTTGTTTTTCTGATGATAGGGTGGATTGTTATTCTGGTTCCTACTCCCAAAACACAGTCCAATTACGCCCTTCAAGGTTTCCTACCCTTGATGGTGCAAGGCTTCAAAGTTCAAGTCTGTTCCACAGCCCTTAAACTCTCAAACCCAAGTGAAGTTGCACACACAAATTCACTACAAAACAGAAACAATTTTCTGAAATGCCTCTCAATGCGTTGTATTATGAAGAATATGAAATATGTCTTGTTTGTCAATTCTCACCCCTTTATATAGGGCTCTAACTATTTTAACGGTCACAAGAGGGTTTTATGTCATCCTCCCCATGTGCCTAGCACATGCTTTTATTAAAACAATACAAAAAGACTTAAACAGAAACTAATAAGCCTATTTGTCAGAACTGGTGACCAGCCTTCCTTCAACCCTTTTCCTGGAGTTCTTGATGCATTATCAGTAGGGTCCTGGGCCTTGACTCCTTGGTCCATGTGGTGAGATTACGTTTCGGCCCCTGGTTGAGTCTATGTGTTCTTCTGTTGGGCTCGGGTCCTGTCTCTAGGTCAGCTGACACACAACTGTTTCAGTTGTCCTGTCTCTTGTACCCTGGTGGTCTGTTTGGGCTTGTTCTTGGTTTCCTTGGCCTTCTAGGTCTTTTTCTTTGTTGGTACAGCAAACTAACTCCCTTCCCAAGCTATCCATGGTCTCAGGTGCCCCTCCCTTGTCTTCATGAGGATTTGGTGCAGGTGTTTCTCCCAAAATTCCCTACTGATTTAATGATTTTTCCCTTTTCTGATTTCTGATGGCCTGAGCTTCTGAGGCCATTATTGGGCTATGACATGTGCCTTGTTTAGGGTTAGTGGTGCCTGAAACTTTTTTTGTTTCAAAAATGTACCTTCATTCATTTTTTTACTAAAAATAGTTAGTCTATCAACTAGAGATATTACTTTTCATGAAAGTGTAGCAATCAACAAAATCGGAGCTACTATTTTATTAATATAAAAAATGTTGAAAGTATTCAAACCTTTCACTCATCTATTTAAATATAAATTAAATTTGGTTTTGAATTTTATAGTCTAAATCCAAATCATAATTTTAAATCATGTGGTCAAATTTTACTTTGTATGTGGTCGTTATGAATCATCTAGACGAAGAGGAGAAACTTGTCTTAATAATTCAATGTTACTACGATAGACTAATCATTACACATTATGCTAAAAAGCATGAAAATTTTCAAGTGTCACAATAAAAGAGAATTTCGCCAAATGAAACTCAATAATTGGCTAAAGAAACATTAATGTATCTTCGTCAAGCATTTATTTATTATGTTAAATTAATTACATTAGAAAATATGATATACTGCATATATTGCTGCTAATTTTCAAAATTATGAAGTAATTTTATGCATATAACTGTCAAAATAGAGTAATTCTACTGCATAATATCTCTTGTTTTATTTTTAAATATCCAATGTTTTTATATTTTGATGTTAAAAACACTGGGCATTGCACAAGTTTTCACACTACTATTAAATAATTAGTTAAATTTATCAATAATTATCGATTAGCGAGGATAGCTCAGTAGGGAGAGCGTCAGACTGAAGATCTGAAGGTCGCGTGTTCGATCCACGCTCATCGCATTTTTTTTCATTTTCTTGAAATTATAAACATTTATTTTTGTAAATTTAAATTTTTTTAAAATTTATCTAATAAATAATAAATTTTGTATGTTAACAATAATAAATTAGTTTAAGTGATATTTGTTTAGTTCGTGTTATTATATACTAGATACTGCCCGTGCGATGCATGAGTGACTTTATCAAATTTTCTAACATATTTGTAAAAATTATGAAATATTAATTTTTAAAAATAAATTTTACATTATTGTTATTTCGTTTTACTATATTATGTACATTGTATCAGATTTTGCAATGTGCGTAAAGATTGTAAAAATTTAGTTCATGACATAGCATCACAACAAAAGACAAAAAATTTGATTATATATTTAATACAATTATATTTATACTTTTATTTTTATTTTGAATAAATGAGTAAATTGTTCATGAGTTTTTTTTAATAAGAAATAGCATAACATATTTTGCTAACAAATATAACTACTATTCCTAACACACATTAAAATCAAATATAAAAACATAGAAATATGTAAAATTATTATATAATTGTTTAACCGAATATATAATTTTTTTCTCATATAAAGTATTAGTGACTTTTGTAAGAAGAGCCATATTAGCATTAAGCATCGAATTTAAGTATCCAATAGCATAAATAACAAAAAAAAAAACTCTTAATAAAAGTATCTTATGTTTTAACCATCTCAAAGATCAACACTGCACACTAATAATATTCATCTAAGAAATAAAATTTAAAAGATCTTATAAATAACTAAAATAAAAAAATAATAATTTTCTAGTACATTAAATAATATGTGACCTCAAAAATAGAAAACATTCGTTATGAATAATATTATACTCAAAATTAGGAAGTAGAAAAGTCAAAGATAATCATAATAACAATAACATCATCATTGAATTTTATAGGGAAAATTTTTAATGAGAAAACAACACATAAGAAATTTTAAATGTGATAATGTCAGTAGTGTTTTGTTTCATAATAGCACACTTTTATATTGTTAGTAAGTTAAAGACTTATATTCAATTTTTTTATTCTCTTACAAAAACCCTCTAAGTTTTCCCTCTAGGTTTATCCTTGGGAGGGTTTCTTCTAGTCTTTTGTACTAGTCTTGTCTTCGATTAGCGAAGTTTTTGGCTTGGTTTGTTTCCTTCTGGTGTCTGTTTCCTTTGGTAGTCTGTTCTTTTTTGTCTTGTGTCTTTCTTGGGCTGTAGAGTGTCGTTGTATTTTGGGCGGGTGTTTTGTTTTTCTGCGACAAGTTATGGCGTCCTTGGAGGGGTCGTTGCAGAGTTTGACTGATCGGTCAAAACGTGATATCGGACGTGGGAATGGAGGAAAGGGTAGGGCTGTGTCTACGTCTGAAGTCGATGCGAATTCAGAAAATAATCTGGTTCTTGAGTGTAATCTTTCTGATGAAGAGGATGATGTGGAATGGGAGGACTAGGTGGGTGAGGAGGAGGAGAACAAGATTCAAAGTATATGGTCTCTGCGTTTTGGTTTGGAGATAAGTAATATTGGTAAGAACAAGTTTCTCTTTCAGTTTCATCATTGGAGGGACAAGAGTAAGGTGTTAGAAGGCCAACCTTGGTCCTTCGATCATTATGCGTTGCTTTTGGGAGAAGTACGGGGGATGGATGCGCCGTCAGAGATCAATCTTTATCCCCTTCCTATTTGGGCACGGTTTTATGATGTCCCACTTAAAGGAAGGAAAAATGAAAACAATGCCATTATTTTGGGTAATAAAGTTCGAGAATTCTTAGCACAAGATTCGAGGGATTGTATGGGGATGGAGAAATCCATGAGAGTTCGGGTTTTACTTGATGTCCGGAAACCGTTAAAGAAGCATATTAATCTTAAGTTGCGAGGGGATTGCTCTAGTAGGATTTCGGTGAAATATGAGAGACTTCCATTGTTTTGCTATCATTGTGGGCAGCTTGGTCATGGAACTAAGGATTGCGGGGATTATCATGGAGATGGGTCGCCGGTCAAGAATTTTCATGGGGGCTTGAAGGCGTCACCGTGGCGGCCGGTTAAGGCTTTTGATGAAAATGATGGGGGGGTGACAAAAATGGTACGGCTAGGAGGCTTTTTGTGGTTAAGCCGCGGGTATTACCTCTTTCTCCCTTAAAAGAAAAGGTGGACTCGGTGGTTTCGCTTCTTGATAACGTTGTTTTACACTCTCCTTGTGATGATGGTATAACAAATAGGGAGAAGGGGGATAGGAGTTCTATTGGGGTGGAAGGGATTGTAGTTTCGAGTGAAGGGGATGCAGTGGGACATGGTGTGGAAGAAGATGCAGGGGCGGTGGGGGTTGAGGTCTATGGGGTTAAGGAACAAAATGGGAGTAAATCTAAGAAGTGGAGGCGGTATAGGCGGTGTGGGTCTGCTATTAGGTATCCTTTTGTATCGACTTATGAACCAACGGGGCGTTCTAAGAGGATGAATAATTCGGAATCTTTGCTTTACATGTCGGATTTTGACGAGGAACGGTCGAAGAAAAAGTGTGTGGCTATGGAGGTTGAGGAGGGCAATGTTTTGGAAAATGTGGCGGGCTCCACTGATAGAGCCCTCGGTGATCAATGATGCCCATTTTATGTTGGAATTGTCGTGGCCTGGGGAATGCCATGACAATGGATTCGCTTGCTGATTTAGTTAAGCAACTTTCCCCATCGGTAGTTTTTTTATCCGAGACGAAATGTTCTGGTGTTGATGTTAAGAGGGTGCAGCGACGTACGGGTTTGATGAATGGTGTCTGGGTAGAACCTCTGGGTCGTGCGGGTGGGCTTGTGATGCTTTGGAGGAAGGGGGTGGATGTTAGTTTGAGGTCCATGAGTAGTAGACATATCGACGTTAGTATCAGACATGTTTCAGGTGAACATTGGAGATTCACGGGATTGTATGGTTGGTCAGAGGGTGGTTCGAAACACAAAACGTGGGATTTGCTTCGTAAGCTTGGTGGAGAATCGGACATGGCTTGGGTGGTGGGAGGTGACTTCAATGAGATTCTTTATGCCTGCGAGAAAAAAGGAGGTAATCTAGGGGATTTTGGGTCCATGAAGGCTTTTCGAGATTCTTTGGATTTTTGTGGGCTGCGCGATGTGTGCTACAAGGGGTACCCTTTTACTTGGTCCAATGGGAGGCATGAGGGGTTCATTAAAGAAAGGCTCGATAGGGTGGTGGCTAATGAAGCTTGGCATGATCTTTTTAGAAGTGCTTATGCGGAGACTGTGGTTTGGGATAGTGCGGACCATTTTCCCTTATGTGTGTTTCTTGGTGAGGGGTTGGAATCGGGGGAGCGCAAGAAGTTGTCTTATAAGAAGATTTTTCGTTTTAAGGCTCGGTGGCTTCAAGTGGATCAGTTTGAGGGAATCTTTAAAGATTTTTGGGTGGCAGCTCATAAGCGTGGTGGTGCTTGGGGTCGGAGGGTGAAACATTGTGGGAAGTTACTTATGAAATGGGACAAGGAGACGTTCAAACGCACCCAATGGAGGATTGCCTGGCTTAAGAGGCGTCTGAAGCATTTACGTTTGCTTTCCCAATCTCGGCTCGTTTTAGAGGAAAGTAGGGAGGTGGAAAAAGAATTGAGGGAGTTGAGACAGAGTGAAGAGACGGCGGCTTGGCAACGATGTCGGACATTTATTCTCCGGGATGATAAAAATACGACATTCTTTCATGCCAAAGCTGCTGGGCGTGTGAAACGAAACAAGATTGATATGCTCAAAGATCATGATGGGGTTCCTCAAACTACCGACGAGAATATTAAAAAAGTTGTTACTAATTTTTATTTGCATCTCTTCCAAACGTCTAGGTAGCCGGTTAGGCTTGATGAGGTTGACATGGAGGTTCCGCAGCTTGATAACAATATGATTGAGGATTTATGTAAACCGTACTCCAAGGATGAGGTGTGTTGGGCTCTTAAGGAAATGCATCCTTGCCAATCCCCGGGGCCCGATGGGCTTCTCGCGCTCTTCTATAAACAATTTTGGCACATTGTTGGGGATGAGATTTGTTCGATTGTTTTGGACTTTCTTAATAATGGTTATATGCCCACCGATCTAAACCATACCTTTGTTGTTCTCATACCTAAAGTTCGGAAACCAGTTGAGATGAAAGATCTCCGTCCGATTAGTTTATGCAATGTGTCGTACAAACTAATCTCTAAGGTGCTCGCCAATCGTCTAAAGAAGATTCTTCCATTTATTATTAACGAAAGCCAAAGTGCTTTCGTTCCCGGCAGGCTTATTACGGATAACGTGATTCTTTCGTCAGAGATATTCCATTTTATGAAGAATAATCTTGCTAGAAAACGGGGCTTTATGGCATTAAAACTCGACATGAGCAAAGCTTATGATCGAGTGGAGTGGGACTTTGTTCATGCCATTATGGTCAAGATGGGGTTCCCGCCGATTTGGGTTGCTAGGGTGATGACGTGTATATCGACGACTTTTCTTGTGAATGGCCAACCCACACATTCCATTGTTCCTCATCGGGGTTTAAGACAAGGGGACCCATTGTCCCCTTATTTGTTTCTTTTATGTGCAAAGGGTTTCGGGAGTCTTTTGCGTAAGGCTCATAATGACAAGGCTCTTCATGGGATTACCATCACTAAATCGGCTCCACGTGTGTCTCATCTCTTCTTCGCTGACGATAGTGTTCTTTTTGCTCGGGCAAATCTTGGAGATGCATCGACTATTAAGGATATTCTTCAGAAATATGAGTACCTCTCGGGGCAAAAGATTAATCTTGAGAAAAGTGAGGTTTCTTTTAGTAAGGGGTTGGCGCATGATGTGAGAAAAACTTTGTGTCGGTTTCTTGGTATGAATGAGGTTGTTCGACATGACAAATATCTTAGATTACCCACGATTTTTGATCGGTCCAAGAAGATTTCTTTTTCGGGGATCCGGGATCGCATTTGGAAAAAATTACAAGGATGGAAAGAACGGCTTCTAAGAAATATTGATCAAGGCAGTTATCCATTCCATTCCTAGCTACGCAATGAGCTGTTTTAAGCTTCCCACATCTTTCTTTAAAGAAGTTACTAGCATCGCTAGAAGCTTTTGGTGGGGGGCTAGTTCGACAAAAGGTATAGCTTGGAAATCTTGGAAATCTTTATGTAGACCAAAGGCGGAAGGGGGTATGGGTTTTCATGATTTGGAGAAATTTAATAATGCGTTGCTTGCTAAACAAGTGTGGCGCATTCATGAGTTCCCTAATTCTCTTTTGGCTCGTACTCTTAAGGCTAAATACTTCCCTCATGATTCGGTTTGGAATGCGTCTATTAGGGTCAATCCTAGCTACGTGTGGCATAGTATTTGGGGTGCCCGCGAGTTGGTGGATTTTGGTGTTCGTTGGAAAATTGGTAACGGAGAATCCATCAAGGTTTAGCATGATGCTTGGTTAAGTGGGGCTGGATGTGGTAAATTGCAGGTTCCTCCCTCTCGTCTTCCCACAAATTCATGTGTTAAAGAGCTTATTGACCCTCATCAAAGGTGCTGGAACATGACTCTTATCCAAGAAAATTTTGGGGATATTGATCGGGATCGGATTTTGGCTACGCCTATTAGTCGTATTCCCAAATTGGATGAACGAGTTTGGTATGGTAGCAATGAAGGCGTGTTTAAAGTCAAAGATGCATATCGGTTAGCTTGCTCTTAGGAGGCCCAAGCCTCCAGTTCGAGGGGTTTTGATCCTATTTGGAAGCATTTGTGGCGTCTCAAAATTCCGCCCAAAGCAAGGATTTTTCTGTGGCAAGCTATGTGGGATATTATTCCTCATAATGGGAATCTCTTTCGCAAAGCTATTCGGGACAGCGCTATATGCCCTCGTTGTGCGGATATTGAAACTACTCTTCATGTGTTCCGTGAGTGTAATTGGACTAAGCAGGTATGGCAGTTAGCTCCTTCCTCGATTTCCCGTTCTCAGGCTGTAGATATCAGGACTTGGTTTACTGAGGTTTTTGAGGCTTTGCCTAGACATGAGGCGGAGTTATTAGTTATGTGTCTTTGGCAAATTTGGTTCGCTAGAAATGAATTCTGTTTTGAGAAAGTTTTGACGCCCCCAGAGATTTGTTTTCGACGGGCCAAGGACAGTCTCCAGGAATATCACAAATGGAATTTTAATGATCGTGATAATGGCACTAAAAGGAAGAAAGCTAAGTGGTGTTGTCCTCATGAGGGACAACTCAAGCTTAATGTGGATGCTTCCATTAATAATGGGAAGTCTCTTTCAGGAATTGGAGTGGTGGCGAGAGATGCATATGGCAATGTCCTATTAATGGGCTCTCGTTCCCTTTCCTTTAAAGCTCCGGTGGAAATGGTGGAGCTATATGCGGCTGAATGGGCTGCTCAAATTGTTGTGGACAGAGGCTGGACTGACGTGGTCATTGAAGGCGATGCTGCTCTTGTTATTGAGGCTCTTAATGGAAAGCGTGTTCGAGGTCCTCATGCCCAAGTAGTAGTGGAAATTATTCTGTCTCTTTGTAAAGATGTTCATAGATGTAGTTTCTCTTTTTGTTATCGGCAATGTAATACGGTAGCTAATAGGTTAGCCCGTTGGGCTTCTAGTAGTGTTTGCGATATGATTTGGACCGATACCCTTCCGGATTGGGTTAAGGATCTTGTATTTTTTGACATTCTTCCTTAATAAATTCGAGGTACATTTCAAAAAAAAAGTTAAAGACTTATAATTTACAATCAAAGAAGATTTCACCATCTTAAAGTAGCGAGTCCCTTCTCTCTCTAGGTTGTAAGGGTGTTTTCTAGTTCTCTGCTAGTTTTTCTCCGTCCGGGAGCTTCTCTGGTTGTTTCCGGTGTCTTTTCTGTTTCTCTTTCTTTCTTTCTATTTTCTTTTCCTCTCTCTTTTATTTTCTTTTTTTCTTTTTTGGGTCGTTTTTTCTCTGTGTTCGTGTGGTCTGTATTCTTGGACATGTCGTCCCAAGGTTTGGTGATGGGTAGTGATGATCTTATATCATCTGCTTTTATTGATAGGGTGGAAGGCAAGCTTTGTTCTCCGGGTGATCATAATCATGACGTGCAGCAGGTTGAGGGTGGGAATGTGGACATGCAGGATTTCTGTGAATGGGTTGATAATGGCAACGAGGCTGAAGAGGATCGTCTGTCCTTGGGTCTGAATGGAAAGTTTTGGTCTGAGCGGGTTTTGAACCCTACGGCTTTTATGGCGACTATAAAGACTATTTGGGTTACTCAGTGTAGGGTAGACGTTACGATGATTGGTAAAAATTTATATCAGTTTCAATTCTACCATTGGCGTGATAAAGAAAGGGCGCTTAAAGGTCAGCCATGGCACTTTGATAAAATAGCCATTTTGTTGTCTGACATGGATTTGGCTCTTAAGTTGTCTAAATTGCAATTTTTTGATTTGCCGATGTGGGTTAGGATATATGATATTCCTTTTCGGGGTCGGTGTAATGAGGCCAATCCAAGAATGGTAGGGGAAAAGCTGGGGGCTTATTTGGATATGGATCGTTCTGATACTTTGGGGATGGAGAAATCTTTGAGGATTAGAGTTAGTATCAATGTCCGTAACCCATTGAAGAAATGCGTCATGATCAAGGTCCGTGGTGGGGAATCTTACAACTGTCCGGTTAAATACGAAAAATTACCGATGATCTGTTTCTTTTGCGGTAGGCTTGGTCACAGTATGAACGATTGTCGGGATACGTTTGGGGTCTAATCTCCGATCAAGAAATTTGGTCTAGATTTGCGAGCATCACCGTGGCGACCGTTGGTGAAGGCGGAGAGCGAGGTGGGTGCGGGTAAGGCAAACTCGTGTGGTATGAGGCTTTTCTTTACCAAGAAGTCAGTGGTTAAGGAAACTCTACATGAGCCAAATTACAATATTATCAATAATGTTACTTCACTTTTTGATAGAGTAGCCCTTGATAATAAGAAAATGGATAATGTGGAGGTTGGGGGTTGTAAGGTTTCTATGGAACATAGACTTTCAGGTTTTGAAAATATTTTGAGTCATGAGACATGTGGCCTATGGGGATGGTTTAAGAGAGGATTCATCTCGTGAAGTGGCGGTGGAGGCTCGCGATACGACGTCATTTGGGGAGGGGGAGGTGGAAGTGGCTGATAATGCTCAAATTTTAGCATTGCCTGACCAAAGTAGTTTTGTGGTTACAAAGGCAACATCTACTTCTAACACGGAGAGGCAGGTTTGTAAATGGCGCAAATTTGCTCGACAAAAATCTTCGACTTTTGACATTACCCCTTTATGTATTCCGGTGGGTGATAAGCGTCCTAAGGTTGTGGAGGGTTTTGATGATCAAATGGAGGAAGAGATGGATCAAGGTTGTTCGAAGAAAAGGTTGGCAGCAATGGAGGTGGAACCTTATCTTGATAACGAAAACGTGGCGGGCCCCACGAGATGGGCTCTCGGGTCCCAATGAAGCCGATTTTTTGTTGGAACTGTCGAGGGCTTGGGAGTCCCTAGATGGTAAATGCACTATCGTCTTTAGTGTGTAGATACTCCCCTTCGATTCTTTTTCTTAGCGAAACCAAAACTAATAAGAAAGAGATTCGTAGAATTCAAGATAGGCTTGGGTTTGATCGAAGCTTTTCTGTAGATGTTGTGGGACGATCCGGAGGGCTTGCTATGCTATGGGTGGGCGAGATGGATATTAGTATTTTAGGTTCTAGTGACCATTTCTTGGATTGTATGGTTCAGGAGGAGGGTGGGGAGTCATGGTGTTTTACAGGCATTTATGGATGGTCGGAGCATGGTTTTAAGGATCGTACGTGGGAAGTTATTGATTCTTTGGGGCAAGATTTTTCTGAGCCGTGGGTGCTTGGAGGGGATTTTAATGAAGTTCTGAAAGAGTCTGAAAAGTGTGGTGGGGTTGCTTGTGATTTTAATAATTTGTGTGCTTTTAGGAATTGCTTGGACTCTAATGGTTTGCGAGAGATCGATTATATTGGGTACCGGTTTACGTGGAGCAATAAGCGTGTCGAGGGTCTTATTGAAGAAAAGCTTGACCGTGTGGTGACTAATTCGGCTTGGTGGCGGCTTTATCCAGATGCTTTAGTTGAAAATGTTATTTGGGATGGGTCTGATCATCTTCTGATCGTTCTTCGGCTTTGTATTCCTTTGGAAAACAAGAAGAGACGGGATGATAATAAGGTTTTTCGGTTTGAAGCTCGTTGGATTTATCATGAGCAGTTTGTGGCTTTTCTTAAGCATTTTTGGGGTTCTTCTAAACGCTCTAATTTTAGTGATTGGTGTCGTATGGTAGATGATTGTGGGGTTCGATTGAAACAATGGCATTAAGAGGTTTATATGGTTGATCAGAACAAGTTGGGTTGGCTCCTTCGAAGACTCAAGGCTTTGCGTAAATTACATCCCTCGACGAGTCTTCTTGAAGAATGTCGTGTGGTAGAACGGGACATTAGGTGATTGCGGTGTCATCAAGAAACTGCTGCTTGGCAAATATGCCGTCCTTTTGTTTTAAGCGATGGGGATCGTAATACCGCTTATTTCCATTCTAAGGCCTTGGCTCGAAAGAAAAGAAATATGATCAAATTCTTGGAAGATTCGAGTGGTTTGCGGCATAGGTCTCGTGAGGGAATGATGAAGGTGGCGGTGGACTATTTTTCCGCGTTGTTTTCTTGTTCTATACCCGAGATTACTATTGACAAAGTTGATTTTATGGATAGTCGTGATTCTAAAAGTATGGTCGATTAGCTGATGCTCCCTTATCACAGAGCTGAGGTAGAGGAAGCCTTAGCTAGTATGCACCCTTGTAAATCGTCGGGGCCGGATGGTCTTCCGACTATTTTTTATAAAAAAATATTGGGATCTCGTGGGCAATGATATATGCAAGGTTGTTCTTGATTTTTTAAATAATGGGATCTTTCCGGATGATATCAACTATACTCATGTGACACTAATTCCAAAAGTAAAGACCCCGACCAAGATGACGGAGTTGCGTCCTAATAGCCTTTGCAACGTTTCATACAAACTAATTAGTAAAGTATTGGCTAATCGATTGAAAATTCTTCTCCCCTTGATTATTGACAAGAATCAGAGCGCCTTTGTCCCAGCCCGTCTAATTACCGACAATGTCGTGCTTTCATCAGAAGTCTTCCATTTTATGAGTCATAATCAAGCTCGAAAGCGTGGTTTCATGGTCTTAAAACTTGATATGAGTAAAGCGTAGATCGTATCGAATGGGACTATCTGGCGTGTATTATGATTAAATTGGGTTTTCCGGCTCTATGGATCGATCGGGTTATGCAGTGCGTTACGACAGTGAAATATTCTTTTTTGGTTAATGGAGATGTTTCCGATATTATTATCCCCAAGCGTGGTTTACGTCAAGGGGGCCCATTATCGCCGAATTTGTTTCTTCTGTGTGCTGAGGGCTTGGGTATGTTGATAAAGAAAGCTCAGGAGGAGAATCGGTTACATGGAGTCGTTATTGCTCGGAATGCCCCGTTATTAGGGCTGAGTAAAACTATCTAATGATCCGATTATCCGATGATTCGATCTGATATTCGATTCGATGTTTAGGATATCCGATTCGAAGTTACAATTCGGATCAAATATTCGATTCGAAAATTCGAATATCGGATACAAATTCGGATATCAATATTTGTAGATTCGAATATCCGACATTTTTTTCAATTGGCGGATATCGGATATCCGAAATAATTTCGGATAGTCTGATATCGGACATATTATAAGTAGTTTCGGATATTCGTTATTCATAAGAAAAAAATTATATTTTTATAAATAAATTATTTTGACTATATTCGGATATCGGATATTTCGAATATCCGACTGGAAATTTTCAATTTTTTCTCATAGGCATCAGATATCGGATATTTCGAATATCCGATCCGAATATTGTCGGATACCGATATCGGATACTGGTGTCGGATCGAATCGGATATCGGATATTAGATATATCAGTTTTCGGATATTGGATATCCGATTCGACTGCATGTTTCGGATCGGATATCCGATTTTGCTCACCCCTACCCGTTATATCCCATTTGTTTTTCACTGACGAGAGCATGATTTTTTCTAGGGCCAATACTAGTGAAGCGGCGGCTATTTTGGATATTTTAAAAGAATACGATCTTTTGTCGGGTCAAGTGGTGAATCTTGAAAAATGTGAGGTCTCTTTTAGCAAAAACCTCAGTCATGATATTAAGCGACGGGTTGGTTCGGTTTTGGGTTTTAAGGAGGTGACGTCTCATGACAAGTACCTTGGGCTTCCCACTATTTTTGGTCGTTCTAAGAAACTTTCCTTTGACGGTATCCAAGAACGTATTTGCAAAAAGTTGCAGGGTTGGAAGGAGAAATTACTCTCCAAAGTGGGCAAGGAAATTCAAATTAAAGCGGTGGCCCAATCCATTCCTACTTACGCTATGAGCTGTTTTAAGCTCCCACAGGGTTTTTGTGAGGACGTTGAAAGAATTATACAGAATTTTTGGTGGGGGACGTCTAATTCCGATCGGGGTATCCCTTGGAAGGCTTGGAAGGATCATTGTCGTCCCAAGTATGACTGGGGTCTTAGCTTTCGTGACTTAGTTCTCTTTAATAGCTCCCTCTTAGCTAAACAATTTTGGCGTATTCATTGTGATCCTGATTCGTTATTGGCTAGTCTTTGAAGGCTTGTTATTTCCCTACGACATCGGTGTGGGATTCTACGTTGGGTTTTAACGCTAGTTGTGCATGGAAAAGTATCTGGGGGCGAAGGATATTCTTGAGTTAGGGGTGCGATGGAAAGTGGGGGATGGGAAGACCATTAAACTGTGGAGTGACGCTTGGATTGGTGGTGTAACTGCCCTGAATTATGAAGACAAAGACTAATTGAAATTTAGTATTAATCAAGCGAAAGCTTGCTTTTGCCAGCACAATAAAGGGGATTACTTAAAGGATAAACCAATGTCCAAGTAGAATACTTGAACCACAACCAAAGCAATATAACGGAAGTCTTAACTGTCTAAAATAAAGGAAAATCACAACCAAACCGAAATAAGTCCAAAGTTCAAATTACATCCTTAAAATAGTCCAAACCTAAACAACCAAACTAATAGTCTCTCAAATAAAATAAAGAGATCTAAACAAAAGGGGAGTCATACTCCAACTCAAGTTCATCTTCCACTCGCATATCCATTCTTCGTCGAGGTGCCATAGGGGTTTACTCTAAAAACAAAACCATCGAAAAACATACAAAGCATAGTATCAGCAAAAAGGCTGAGTATAAACACACTAGTGTTCGTCAAACAAGTTATTAAAAACCTTTTCGATTCGAGTAAATTCATTTTGAAAGATGCTTTTCATTTGATAAATCATATTATCGTTCAAACCCAGTTCAATGGTTCTATAACAATTTCAAATTCTCAATTTTCATCATAAATCTTAAGATCTCAATGGATCCAATCAATTTCAAACTCATATCATAAGTTTGCATAGGTACTCTGTGAGTCTGCCTGTAACTCATTTGGTAGTCGGTCTACCGTCTACGACATGTCCGGTAAGTGTAACACAATGGTATTATGAACAATAAGCGCTCAGCATTGGTGAGTCGTTTAATCATGCACACAACATTTGCTGTGTATGTACCCGCCATTTAGGCTAATACATTTTTGTATATAATATATACCTTGAAATTTCAATAGCATTTGAAAAGTCAATAATATTAACTTTTTCCTTATGATAAACATCTTTTATTTGCAACATAGCAAAACATACTTTCTTTACAATATAGCAAAAATCAAATCATAATATTTCCCACATGGGCAAAACATGCTTAGCATAATTATATCATCAAACATAACCTTTGTATTATATTGGGGCATCACTAGCATGTGTGGAAATGCATCGCAATAAAAAGTGATTAAAAATTTAATACGATTTTTCAAGTAAACCACTAAAATGTTTTGTTTCAATCAAAGAGTTTTGAAATTCATTCAAAACAAGTATGATATAGTTCATAAATATATTAAATCATTATAAAAAAAGATTTCATAAAACATTATTTTTTTAAATACGAGATAGTTTTGCCGGTAATAAAATCGATAATTAATTTACAAAATAATATTTATTCTCCAACAAGACCCAAGTTAATCAAGTCATTATAATACCTTAATTAAAATGAGTTTAAGGTTGTCCCATCAGATTATGATTGGTTATGCCACTTATAATGATATTACGATTATTTTCGACAATTTAGGTATTTACCGCTATTTAAATGGTGTTTAAATCCATAAAAATTATAAACCATCTAAGTAAAACATATTTTATACTATTAGGCAGTAGGTTACTAACAAAATTATAAGTTTTTGATATAGGTCTATTTTTACTCAAATTTAATTAACAATAATACACCTTTAAATAATTAATTAATATTTATTAATTTGATAAATTAGTAAATAATTAATAATTAGCTTCATAAAAATTTACCAAGGTTCTATAAGTTATATAATACTTTTATTAGCTCATTTTAACTTATAAATGTCATATATAATATTTTATTTTTTTTATATAGACATTTTATCCATAAATCAATAAAATCGATTTAAAATTATTTAAGTCAAAATAAATTAATATAAAAACTTTTATGATGTTCCAGAAACTGTTTTAAGGAATATAAAATTTTAAATAACCATTAAAAACCGTGTGGGGCATGTTTAATAATTAATATTGTTATTTTACCGATAAACCGAATAAAATTTATTTAAGTCCATATATGGTCACGAAAATCCTTATAAACTTTTCAACATGTATATACTGTTTATATAAGTGTCTCATAAAACTTTCATGCTCAAAAGATGTCATTTAGAATTTATTTTGTATTTTACCGTTTTCTAACTTACCGATTATTAATAACCGAGTAAAAATTTTTTAATGTCGTTAAACGTTAACAAAATCTTCTCAAATTTTTACCACATTTAGTTACTGTTCATATGGGCATATGATAAAAATTTCAAGTCCATATGTATTCATTTATTAATTATTTTATCTTTTACTATTTAACAATTTACCGATAAATAATTTAACGATTACTCAAAAATCATGAAGAAAATCCAAATTAAATATATTCTGGCCAAATCTTGTTGGAGACATTATAATATGATTTTATTAATTATTTTTGATGATCAAGAGTTTATCTAATACCATATTTCATAATAAGAGTATTTAACACCTTAAAACCCATTAAAATATCGATTTAATGAATAAATTTCAACAAAATTATTCAAGAGATGATTTTAACATATAGCTACTAGAAATTACTCTTAAAATGCATTTTAAATATTTTCTAAGTCCATAAAACCATTTCCATCACAATTACTTTCACAAAGTAGTATAAATCATGCCTTTAAACATACAATTCTTAAAATCAACATGCATGATGCCCACAATAATAATACATGTAATAAATCATTGCATACTCAAAATTATCATTTTGATATCATTTTTCAAGATTTAATAACTTCTCTTTGGGTAACTCAAAAAAAAAAAGAACTTTTCTTGGGGAATTTTATTTTTTTTTAAAAAAACAAGTTTATACAAAACTTTCCTAACTTGTTCTTAAACCCTTTGAAAATCACCCCATGTGACATACCTCGACTCCAAGCCTATATAAGTATTTCGTAAGCTCCTACGTAAGCTCTGATGCGTTCTTAGAAGTGGTTCCAACTCGGGTCCTTGCCCTTCAAGTCCCAACTCCAACTCTTTAACTAAACATATAGCATTCATCCAAAAAAATCAATAATAATTTTGGATTTCTAACATGCACTTAACTTTTTCTTAGTTGGAGTTGTTAAACTAATACTTGTGATAATTTTAACATATTTGGAGTATACTTATTATGTTGAGCAACATACTTAATCAAGTCTCATAATTTTACTTAAATTCTTAAAGTAACAAAATTTATAAGATTGTGAAAATGACATTTTCTTTTCTTTTACTTTCTATTATAACCGATTTTTTCTTATAAAGGTTTTATAAGTGATAATTTTTCTTAGTTTTAGAGACAAAATATCCATATTAAAATGATCTTAGTTTATTTAAAAATTCATGTAAGAGTGTTCTACATGAACAAGTTTTACAAAAACTAGTGGAATAAGGAAATGAACGTAGCTTACTCTATGCTTGGTGGATTTTTTCAAGTTTGGTGTCTATGAAAAGCTCTTAAAATGAAAATTATTTTTATGGAATATTTGAGTTTATAAACATAAATTTTCAGAAGTTTTAGATGGGTTTTTGAAAAACTAGTAACTTTGGTTAAGTATGAAAAAACAACTTAACGAAGGTTGTGAATGGCAAAAATGAGTTAAAACTCAATGCCATTGTCAAAAGTGTGAAAAAGTGGGGCATATGCGCAAACAAACTACCCAACAACATAAACAAAGCTTGCACCACCACTGAGAAGGAGAAAGAAAGGGGTATCCTTAAGAATGTAGAAGAAGATAGTGAAGGATAGACTACGGTCTTAGAGTGTAAATCTACTAGGAAAATATATTTAATAATTGATCCATGAGAGCGGGATCCCTTATGATCCCTCACCTAAATGATCATTCTCTCATAGAATGTTCGGGGTATGAATAACCCGGATAAGGCTTGGGAACTTCGTGAGCTCCATAGCCAGCAAAACGTTGGGCTTACATAGTGAATCATAATCATAATAAGAAATTAGTTATAAGACACAAAATTAGTGAAGTTCCAGTGCGAACTGTGCTTAAGTGTGAACCGTGCGAACCTTGTTACTTTTTAGCAAAAAGGTGTTACTATTTTGTATGAAATTTGTATGGTAGAAAAGTAGCAGTTTTTAATGTAAAAGTAACACTTTTGAAAACGTGTTTCCTTTTGGCAAAAATGTGTTACTTTTCAGCCATAAAAACCAAAGAAAAATATTAGTAACACGATTTTGCTAAAAAATAACAAGGTTCGCACCTTTCACACTTAAGCAAAGTTCGCATTTGACTCAACCCTATATATATATATATATATATATATATATATATATATATATATATATATATATATATATATATATATATATATATATATATATATATATATATATATATATATATATATATATATATATATATATATATATATATATATATATATGTGTGTGTGTGTGTGCGCGCGCGCGCGCGCGCGCGCGTACTAAATAAGAAATATGCTCCAGATTGACTCGAGAACAATTAAGAAGAAGATAAATTATGTATAAAAAATATATATGAAAACAAAATTAAACTAAAATGTTGTTTGGTCTTAATTAGAAATTGTTTTTAAGTAGAAGTTTTTAGTGTTTTAGGTTTTATCTCATTTTTTTCTCCTTTTTTCGTTAATTTGTAATGAAAGCTAAACTATCTTTTAGAGGTTTTCTACACAAGGACGTCTCCTGATAGATTCGAGTCGTATTTCATGATGATTAGGAACTATTCCCGTAACAATGGTTAATACTCATTAATGAAATATTGGTAGAATCCTAATAATAACAAGAAATAAGTTACAAGACACAAAATGAGGCATAAAGCTTCAATTTTTTATTTTTAAATTTTTTTGATTTTTTGGATTTTTTTTGTCTTTTTGATTTTTTTAAAAAAAAAAACAAAAAGGGTTGCCCAGTACAGATAAAGCAATTAAGAAGAGCCAGAAAAACTAGGAACTTTGGTTTAAGTATGAAAAAACAACCTAAAGAAGGTTGTGAATGGCAAAAATGAGTTAAAACTCAAAGCCATTGCCAAAGCCTAGGACTCTTCCTATCATCACTTAAAACTGCCTAAAGCAACTCTAAACTACTACCAAAAAAAGGAGGGAAGCCAAACACTCCAAACATATAAACAAAGACTCTCAAACAGACTTGTGTGTTCCTTAAGCTGTGTGCAGAGAGAAAATCATGACTTAGGCATGCTCGAAAAACTCGACTCTGCCCATGATTTGAAGCTCTTAAAACATGATCAGGACATTGAGCATCAAAAGGGTATCTGTGGTTTGTAACAAGGACGGATTTCCCGTCTAGGAGACATAAAAACCAAAACGAACAGGTTTCCGAAACCTGCAAAAAGGTTTGCGTCTGTGCGGTTCACCAAAGATCCTTCTGGAAAACAATTAAACCTGAACTGATGAGATTTTCCGAGCCACTGGGATCATGAGCAGTAAAAACCGAAGATGGTGGTGAAAACCGGGCATTCAGCAAAGAATATCGCATCTCCAAAGATTGCCCATGAGCATATCAACACTGCTACTGCTAAGTGCATTGCAGTATTGAAGGTTCAAACCAACCAGGCTTTTCCCTAAGTTGATAAGGAACGGTAAGCTTTTGTTTGATATCCGAGCACAGCCTGATATGGAAAGGATTTGCAGGTTTAATTGTTTCGAGCAAGATAAAGCGGCAATGCCTAAATCTGTGACTGCAGAATTCGAGACATGGAGTTCACTGAGCAATGGGCAGCTGCAGGCTATGGTAGACACGCTCACATCAGAAATCTTCCTGCACCCATCGAGATTCAGAACTTTGATGGTCTCTCCATGGTGTCTAGCAATAGCAACAACAGATTCATCGGACAAGTTTATGCAGCCACTGAGGTTCATCTTGACGAGACCTGCTACCGAGCTTTCAAGAACAGAGAAAATACCGTCGTCTGTAATCCCATAAAGGCCACTTAAGTCTAACTGCCTTAGGTTGGGGCACATCTTACCCAAGATATCCAAGCTAGCACTTCCAAAGGCAGGACAGTTTTTGACGGAAAGGCATCGAAGGGATAAGCAAGGGTATATGACTGAATCATAGAACGGCATATCCTTAAGACCCATGCACTTCACAAGGGCAAGAGATCTGAACTTAAAACTGCAATTGGAAAGGGCGGAGACAACTCCGGATACGGTAATTCTATTGCAATCCTCCAAATGCATGCTCTCGAGAGACTCCGCTGATCTTGAGAATGCCAACAATCCATCATTCGACATGAAACAGCAATTGCGTAGGGAAACCTGTTTGAGGGTAGAGCAGCCCTTGCCAATAGCTTCAAGACCCTTATCAGTTACTCCCAAACATGAAGAAACCGACAAGGAGACTAAAGCCTTTAAACCTTGAGCACTACCCATTACCCAAAACCCTTTTTCGCTCACATTCCTTAGGCCGCTCAAGGTGAGGTTGGTGATAGATTTCCCATAGTGGCCAATGACAGCAAGCGAGAAATCCGAGATGTTCAAGTTCTGAAGCTTTACTTTGGCCAACACTGAAGAGGATGATGATAATAAACTTGCAAGCCCTTGATCCCCAACCAAAGGGCAGTCCTTAATCGAAATCGATTCAAGTTTAGGGCAGCCCTGAGCAATCGCTAGCATACTGTCATTGCCGATGTTATGGCATGATTCAATCGACAAAGTTGTCAAATTCGGGCAACGTTCAGCAATAGCAGTTAAACCCTTGTTGGTGATTGATGGACAATGGAAGAGATCAAGCTTCTCCAACATGGGGCATTCATTAGCTATCTCAATAAGCCCTTCATCCCCAATAGTAGAAACACTCCACAAAGACAGAGATTTGAGAGATGGGCACCCACGAGCGATAGCTGAGAGACCGACATTAGTGACAGTCGCACCTTGAGTGCCTCGGATAGAAAGCTTTCCGAGTCCACCTCGAGCAGCAGTTCCAACAGCAATAGCAGCAAGTCTGATATCATTAGCTTTCTTCCCTTCAACGGTCCTCGAAAGACAACCATCTACTTCTTCACCTTCAGATACTGCTAATGCGTCCTTATCACACATTTCAGCCCTACGGATGCTGCTCAAAAGAGAAAGCCATTGCTTTGAGACACAAGCACTGTTGCTCCTCGCTTGGCCAGGCAAGCGCCTAAAGATCTCAAAGAGGCATTCCTGAGGAAGAACATCAAGGGATGAACCCTTTTGCTGCTCAGATTCACGACCCCAGAGTACAAATGGGGCATCGATTCGTGCACGTTTGCTACGAGGAGCTTCCATTGAGAATGATCTCTCATTGTACAGTGAACCATTTCCTGAAAATTTACAGAAAAAGTACAGATAAGCAACAGAAACACATTATACAATAGCCCATTAAGCTTAAATATACCATCCCTCCCTAATTCAGACCAATAAACTCACAAACAGAGCACATAATTAAGAATTATTTCTTGATAAACTCTATGATGTAGATGAATCAAGCAAATTTTCCCAATCCCAAATCAAGTATTATTTTAGTCTTCCATTCCAATTTAGAAGGTCCACTAATTTAAATCATTAACATAATTCAGTTCATTAGCTGATATATGATCTTAATTCTTAGGTAATCATTAGCATAATTTAATTCAATTAACCCAACTGATCTCAGCTAATCATCATTCAATTATACATAAATAAATAACAAGAAAAATTATTTATTTTCAATTCAGCATACATACATGGGCCCTACATTACTAAACCATCTCAAATTGGCAACTCATTAAACATTTAAACTTGACTATATTTGCACAAGCTAAATCACACACTAATCAAATTCATGAACCTTAAATGATGATCATAACCAAATTCAATTAACCCAATTCAGAAAACAAAATTCTAAGTGCACCCAATAACATGAAACTAAAAAAAAATGAAGAAAGATCAAAAAGAACATACCTTGGTAGTTAAGAAGACTGGACATGACTGAAAGATTGAAACTTGAAGTGAAAAATCAAGAAAAGATTGCAAATTGAAGAGAAACCCAACAATGAAAAACAAAACCCAGAAGAGTAGATGAAAGATTACTGCAAATACAAAGGACATTACAAAGATTAGAGAAGAAGGTAAGGAAGAACCCTATAAGATAGGGAAAAAAATGTATATGTGATGAATGAATAGAATGATGAAAGAAGAAAACAAGTTTTATATGAGTTGGTAAGAGAAAGAGAGAGAAAAGAGATACATTAAGAAACAGCCCCCCTTAATTTGATTTCCCATATTAGGATAACAGTATGGTCTAATACAATGTATCTTTGATAACATTCATTCATATTTCTATATCAATACCCCTAAAATATTACTAGTAGTAGTAGTACTCATTTTAATGTTATTCTCCTGCCCCCACTTGGACCCACTTCTCTTTCATTCCACTTTTGCCTTCTATGAATACTAGAAAACCGGATTTTAGACCATTGTTTTTCCCTAAAATTTAATGATAGTAGTATTGTTTTTTAATCATAATTGTTTTCTTTATTAATTGAGTAATCATTATTAGGAGTGGGGTGGGGTGGGGTGGGGTGGGGTGGGACCCAAAATGATTTTATGGTGAAAGGATGAAAATTTGATGGTTGCCTTAAGGTCGGTAAAAGTTAACCCAACCTGCTAACTCGACCTAAATCTAATTCGAAATAAGTGGATTTGGGTTTAGACTTTCGACCCAATTAATTAAATGGGTTGATCCGATCTAATCTGCTTATTAAATGGGTTAGGTTCAAATCAAAAATTTTAACCTGAAAAAAACCTGTATAACCCATTTAATTAAATGTGTTCATTTCGAGCTAAAGCAATAAATATAAGCTAAATTTAGTTCATTTATTATTATCTTATTTTTCATAGTAAATACAAAATAAACAACAAAAAATCATAAAGTTAAAAGTTAAAGCCTAAAAAATTGGATTTGATCAACGTCAAAAACCATAAAACAAAAACAAAAAAATTATAAACTGATTAAGTGGGTCGAAATCAGGTCAACCTGACTGTTGCAGGTCGGGTCAAGGTTGTGATTTTTGACCCAATTAACTAAATGGGTTGGGTTTAGGTCAACAGCTTTCTGACTTGTTTATATATGACCCGAATCCGAACTTGACTCAACCTGATCTATTTGACAGGCCTAGTTGCGCAGGATTTGTAATGTTTGTTTTTTCACGCAGTGAAATGTATTAATTTAATTTTTTATTTCTAATTATGTATAATAAAAAGTTATACATCATTTGATATTAATAATCATTGTAATGAGATAAATCAAACAAGATCTCACTTGACTATGTTTTATTCTATAAATTAAAAACTAATCACAAATTAAGAGTGATGAATGAATAGAGTCATTTTTATAATATTACAAGTAATTTAAAACGGAGGTATTATAATATTGTTTTTTAGTAATAATGCAAGTTCAAAAAATTATAAAAACATTTCTTAATCTACATATGAGAATACTTTGCTTAATAGATACGTAGAAGATAAAACATGATCTTTTTATATGGACTGAGAATCAAAATTTTAATGTGAAAGGAAAAGTTATTGGTCTACCATTAATTTTCAATTGTAGCTCATAATTTATTTACCTTAAAAGATATTACTTCCTCTACTACACATTGTTAAATAGTTGCTCTAATTTTTAAATAGTTGTTATATTTTTATTTTTCATGCTATCCAATGTACGATTTCAATCTTTAATATCTCTAATTTCACATGATAAAAAATTCTAAAAAGTTAATATTAAGAAAATACACATTAAGACGAATTAAGCAAGATCTCATTTAATTATGTTTTACATTATACATAGAGAACTATACATCGAATAAGATCAATTGGTGAACAGTTTCTTGTAGTAACTAGTAAAATCCAGAGATGTTTTAATTTTTTGTTCATTTTCAAGTAAAATAGCCTTAATATCTAAATGTACATTTTGTAAAAAAAAATCATTAAAAAATATATTAAAATTTTTATACATAGAAATTATTTTAATAAGATATGCAGAGGAAGTGAAAGCTAGGTAAAATTGTGAATTCAAGCTACAACTTTTTTTAGAAAGTAATAAATTATATTTCCCAACTAAAATAAAATTTGATTTTTAACACATATTTTTTACTCATTACCAAAAATATATTTAATCTTCCTTTTCATTACATTTACAAATTTTAAATGTTTGTCTAATCCTCGTCTAAAAGTCTTAACTCAAGAAAAAAATATTATAAACACAATAAAAAATTTGGCAAAATTACAGGACGGTGGTAGCGTTTTTTTTTAAAGACCAGGACGGTGGTAGCATTGCACAATTATCTTACATGCTAAGTAAAAATATTAATTTAATTCATTAAAAATCTGCGATTTACAAGAAAGGAAAAAAATCAAGTTAACGAACATGAGTATTTTTTAAAGGAGTAAAAAATGAGCTTAATTGACAAACAGAAGATTAAAAGAATATCAATATAATATACCCTATTAAAATTTGAGGAGTATATAAATATAAGTTCATAACCATGTTTTTTATTTAGAGTGGATTAAAAAATTCCGGCAAAAAATAATATAATTAATATTTATATAATTGTCAAATAATCCTATGAATAATAAAAAAATTAGACACAATTTTTGGAATACATGGTAAATTGAGAAGATCGTAGACTATTAGAATTAAAAAAAAAAAAATTGAACATAAGATTTTTTTAAAAAATTGTGATATTTACTTTACAATTGAGACAAAATTTGATTTTTTGCGGAAAGATGTATATTCTAAAGCTCTAATAATTCATCATCATCATCCTACTCAGTGTATCCCGTACATAGAAATTTTTACAACCATTTATTAATTGCTCCATAAATCATACCAAATTTGATTGTTTACAACTTAAACCCCTCAATTCCACTTTAGAATCAGATAAATTATTTGATTCATTTATTATTTTCTGTTTATTAATGCTCCCATTACAAAGCTTATAAATTGTTATTTTAATATTTTATACATTTAAAACATGTTTTAATTACTAAATCAATTATAAAATTATCCCAATAATAATAAATTTGAATGAAGTTGATTGGTAAAATGTTAACAATTAATCATCTCGAAAAATAACAGCTAATAGTTCTTATGAAAGTAAGATAATTTTTTTTTATCTTAATTATCCAATTTTACATGATAAATAATAATTAATATTTACTTAAATCTTTTTGAAATATAAATTTATATCTTATGTTAACTTGAGTCCATTCAATCCAAACAACGAGAAATTTAATCGGATCAAAATCGAAAATTTAAATTAATTAATAAACGTAAAAAATCGATTCCCTAAAATTCGATCTTCTATTTTATTATAATTACCATTTTTTTAACAAGTCTATAAACAAGATTTAGGATTTATATTACATAAGTAATTAGGATTAACCAAATTAAAGATGCTTAAATAAATGACATTAAAATTAAAAAAAATTAAAAGAAGAGAAGAATACTTACAGCTCTATTGGCTGGAGGAATTGTGCAAGAAGCTAAGCAATAACAATGTTTATTTATGTGGTGAATCAATTTATATTTATAGAGGATTTATTTATTAGGATTATTCAAATTAAGATGGCCAATCAAATTGCATTCTTCTAATTTATATTAGTTTCCATAATCAAAAAGTATAATAATGATTATTATAATAGAATAAAGATCAAGTTCATGGCTTGATCCATTATACAATGAACTACATTTTGTAATTCATGAATGTTGTGATTTTGTCTAATTATTTGATTTTCAAGAATCTAAATTTGTAATAAATTTAGATAGATGTGATTTTCATAAAAGGATATTAACTTATTATCTAGTTATTATGATTCTGGATATCATTCAAAATAAGAATAATAAAACAAAAAAAAATATTAAATAAAAACGTTTGAGTTTGAAAGTAATATAAAAACATTAAATAATAACGATGCAATATTTTAAAAATACATGATTTATTTCTTAATCTAATATATTTAGTTGATGTGTATAGTTAGCTATTAATTATTTTTGTATCAAAAGATATTTAAAATTATGATTTGATCTATTAAATAAATAATGCTTTCTACCCACTTTTGTCATGTTAAAACTTATCAATGGAATTGAATTTCATTAGTATTATATATATATATATATATATATATATATATATATATATATATATATATATATATATATATATATATATATATATATATATATATATATATATATATATATATATATATATATATATATATATATATATATATATATATATATATATATAGATATATATTAATATATATATATATATCTATATATTATTATATAATAGTTTCACACACACACACATAAGAGAGGGAGCCAATGAGAAGGTGTTGAAAATGAGAAATGTAAGAAGAATTCTACACCCTTGATTTAATTAAACTAAAAAAATCTAAAAAAATAATGATCACGATTG
>JAAKBH010001208.1:2500-37752 GCA_019776075.1 Amaranthus palmeri
TTATATATAAAGAAATTCAAAATAGGTTGTTAATAAAGCGTTTATAGGTTTTAAAACACCTCTTTATATATTACATTCTCAATACGATGACATATTTCACCATCGTTGTCGCATATGAGAATTCTTAGTTCTTTCCTGCTAGTCACTCTAGAAATGGCGACATTAATTGTTGATGGGTAAAAACAGACTTAGGTACTAGGAAACTAGGAATAAACCAACTTTGAATTTCTTGAATGTAATTTAAACTCATGATTATTTTAAAAAATATTATTAAACAACATTAAAGGTTCAGAGAAGAGAAATGATATGGACAAATAATTGGAATGACCATAGGAGGCCATTTATATTGTAATATATGTCATGAAAGAGTTTATACATTTCTATTTATATAAAGGAATAATTACATTACAGAAAGTTAGACAAATTTTTGGTTGATTTTATATTTGGTAGTTAAGATGGTCTGGTTGCCAACATACTGATTGAAGTTGGCTGATTTTTTTTCCACTAATTTATTTGTTTCCATAATTGTCACCTAGTTCAATATTTTTGATATTTTTTTAAAATTAAAAATTATAACAATGTAAATGACTGATTTTAATAAACAATTAAATGAATTTTATGTCATTTCAGTTTTTATAACTATTGTTGGAAAACGGGCAATTATGTATTACAAACTAATAATGAAAAATACAAATTTCAATTGGGAATTTGTATTTTTTATCCCTTTGTTGATGGCTAAAATAAAACTTACAAATACACTAAGAACATACTTGAAGATTATTTTATAACGACAAACGTTACCCAGAAACTTGATACTTGTTGTAAGCGTGTAATCACTTTCCTTTTGTGATATTTCCTCCACAAATATACTTGAGTTTTGACTTGGAAATTTACAACGAGATACAAATTTTGTGAATTATAAGTTTCTGGGTAAATGTTGTGTTGCTTTGTCCTATCCTTTAAACCCCTTTTTGAACCTTGTATATATTTTAATAAATATTGTCCCACTACTTTAGTAGTATTTGATGATTATATACTTAGGATTATTAGACACTAAATGTTCAACAATGCTCCCTCGTTTAGTATATAATAAGCCTTTTTCTCAATTACAAAACAAATTTTATATTTTCATTTAACGCTAATGTCCCTACGGATTGAATTAACGCTAATACAAAACACTTTACAAGTGATCGATCCAAAATTGACATCCATTCGGATTTGAATCAAATGACCCTTCCAACCACATGAAGATGAAGTACACACAAAACCAATAACACAAAGTCATTAATCTGACACATTATATCTTATCATAAGTTTATCATAGTCGGTATACCAATCTTGACTACGTGAAACGGTCACACTTCAAATAGGTTCTCCTTTTTATTCTAATAAAATCTCCTATTTAGGGCATGCTTGTATTTGGTGTAAATATTTAAGAGGTGAAAAAAGTCAGTAAGAAAATAAGTTTATAAATGAGAAATTAGTGAAATTTAATTGTTGTAGAGGTAGAAGAATGATTGCAAAGTGATGAAAATGAAGGGAGTTCTCAATTTTGTGTAGTAAATATTTATCCTAGGGGCGGGTGGGGGAATGTATTACCTCCACAATAAGGGAAATCATCTTCTTTTTCCTTTATTATTTTTATTTAGGCTCATTTTACCTTCTTCACAACTATTTCAACAACTTCAAATGCATCTTTATTTGCTTTCATTTCATTAGTTTGACTTTATTTCCCCTTTAATTATTTACATCTAATCCAAGCATGCCTTTAGTTTGACAAAAATTTCAAGAAAAAGGGAAGGACAACCTGATAAGAGTTAGTAAGGGAAAGGTAAGGGGAAAATGACAATCATCATATCATATCATCATATCATACAATCTAATAAAAAGAATGTAAAATTCCACATGACATTCTTATAGTGAATTGCCATATGAAATAATTCTTATCTAAGTTAACATATATTTATTCCTTAATATATGAGTAATATATCAGTAGATAATTATTTTAGTTTAAATTTTTTGGAATATTATATTCTTAAAAGCTACATAAAATTTCCAATTAAAGCTTCTTAGAATATATATTTATTTTATTATGTTGAAAATTTGCTAATTGATAAAGTTTCTTCATTAAAATTTAATTTCTAAAATATTTCATCAAGAAATAAAAGATACATGATAATCAAAAATTATTTTGAGAATGACAAAGAATTCTTATGATAATGTTGAAAACTTATTCAGATTTACCTTAACAAATAAGAGATTTTCATTTAAGCACTATATATTTTATAATTCTTATCAATTTTATAAGAAATATTCTAATATTATTATGTTAATAACATATAATTGCATCTCTATTTAAAATTTATGTTTATATATACTTTTACACTAATAATATCGTGCATGCACGACTTTCTATACTAGTTTAATAATAAATGCGCAAATATTTGGATCACATAGGGCATACGTAAAGGAAAATGATTACCAAATGAAAAATGGAGCATTTGATGTGACTAGGATGAATAAGAGAAGATGTACCGTACTCTTTAAGGATGATACAACTAGTGAAATCCTCAATTTGAGAAAGACCTATGATAAGTGCAATTATTTGCACTTATTCGTGTTTATTTTACGCTCCTTATATGTAGTTTTAGTGGGTTTTAGGGTTAGTTTTTAGTGATTTGTGATAATTTTGTCGTCCCATGAGCTTAATTTTGTGTTTTGTATGTATTTTGAGGCAAAATTGGAGCTTTATTAGGTGTAGGAGTGATAAGAAGGTGAAGGCTTGGAGAAATAGCCTAAGATCCCTTACTCGAGTGGAGAATTCATGTCGGAGAAGCTCAAAACGAAAGGCAACAAGTCATACTCAAGTTTCCAAGCCCCGAGATAAAGCATGTAGCAAGAAATGGACACAGTGAATAAAGCCTACTCGGCTTTTGGGGAGGCAAGTGTCACAGAAGAGTCGGTGGTAAAGCTTAAGGCCAATATTTGAGACAGAGAGTAAAGCCGAGTCGGCTTTACCTCTATAGACACCACCGCCGAGTCGACTTTATCTTTTGGAAAATAAGATTTCTGTGATTCAGCCACTAGTGGAAAAAAAAGGTGTTGGCTGCGCGTTATTGGCTGCGGTTTAAGGTCATATGCAGCCAATGTGATCAATTAAAATTATGTAAAAAAAAAATTCAACATAGGTTGCGGTTTTAAGCCATGTCCGCAGCCAATATGAGAAAAAAAATTAAAGGCTGCGGTTTTTATTGTGCCCGCAGCCAATATTCATTAAAAAAAAATTTAAGCCCAATAGCCCATTAAAAAAAACCCTAAGGCGCTTTCTAAAACCTAATCCCTCTTTTCTAAAACCTAATCCCGCAGCCTATTCTTCCTATCCTTCACGCCTCTTCTTCCTCTCTCATAACCCTATCCCTCTTCTTCCTCTCTCATAAAAAAACTCTCAAGAAACTTAAAAAAACTCTGCACTTCATCCTCAGCGAATGGCGATTTCTTCATCCTCTCTCATAAAAAAAACTCTCATAAAAAAACAGAAATATGAGTGCCTAGATCTTCATACGTTTTTGTAATTTCATTTGTTTTCAACACGATTTCTTCAAGGCATCTTGGTAATTTCAAGTCTTCATACGTTTTCAACTCCAGATCTTCATACGTTTTTGCTTCATTTATGGGTAATTACCAGAGAATTAAAGACTTGAAAATGAGTAATTACAAAAACAGATCTTCAATTTATGGGTAATTTCGTTTTACTAAGATCTGTTTTAATTACAAAAATAGATCTTCATACGTTTACAAAAACAGACTTGGTAGCTTCGTTTTTGCTTCATTTATGGGTAATTTCTGTTTTAATAGGGTTTACAAAAACAACATCTTGGTAGCTTCGTTTTTGCTTCATTTCTTGTAAATTTCTGGATAATTTATAGGCTTTCTGGGTAATTTATAGGCTTTCTTTGTAATTTTTGTAAGTTTAAACTCCAGATCTTCAAGGCATCTTTGTAAATTTTGTAAATTTCTGGGTAATTTGTAAATTTGTTTATTGTTTGAATTCTTAATGTTTTTGTTCTTGTGGTTTGTAAATCCTTCTCCAGATCTGGGTAATGTTTGAATTCGTTTTTATTTTCGTTTTTAGATCTTTTTGAAATTATTGTTCTTGCAATAAGTATAAAACGAAATGAAAAAAAAAACAAAAAAATAGGGCTTTAGGCTGCGGTTTTACAAATGTCCGTAGCCTTTAAAGCCCTTTTTTTGTTCCTAAAACGGACCAAAGGCTGCGGTTTTTAGGACCGCAACCAATAAGATTTCTCATTTGCTGCCACTCCAAGGGCTGCGAGTCAAACCCGCAGGCCGCAGCCTATTATGCCAAAAAAACCGCAGCAATTGGCGATTTTTCCACTAGTGATCAACAGCCGACTCGGCTTGATCGACCTCTATAAACATCACCGCCGAGTCGGCGTTTTCTTCTGAAAAAAGCAGGATTATCGTTACATCAAAATCCCACTCGGCTTCACATCAATCAAGTCCACAGCCGACTCGGCTGTTTTGTCTGGATTGCGAATTCAACAGTATTCTACCCAATTTTTGGAACCACTATATAAAGTGGCGGTTATCATTTGTAAAAACATCAGATTTTAGTTTTATTCTCTGTAATTTCTTTGAGAAGTTCTTAGTTTTTGTCTTTCGATTAACCTTTGAGGAACAATTGTAGCATTTGGATTTCGCAATTCGGTTTATGTTATTTCTCAGATTCGTAAGTTTTCTCGTGTTATCATTTCGTTCTTCGTTTCTGTTCATTGTTTGTTACATGTTTTACATGATCATGAATTGTGAGTAGTTTTCTATCTAGGGTTAGGGTGAAATCTCTAATTCGAAGCATGGATTGATATTTTATTGATTGATTGTGTGCGATTTGAGTCTATGATTGAACTTATGCTTAATGAATCTCGATTTAAACATCTTTGTTAGCCTTTTCAATAAAATGGAAGTTTGAGAATTGGTTTAACCTAGGATTGAGATATATTTGAGTTAAATTCCTTCTGGTATTAGCCAATAGAACGGAAGTTTGAGGAGTAATGCTGGTTGGTCTTAAATCGATATAGGTCAATAAAGCGGAAGCTTGAGACTAATTAGATCACGTTCTCTCATGTTCATGGCTCAATTTCATACAATCATGAAAGTGATTGAATTCCATGTTAGTAGTGTTTGTCATATCTTGCTTTAATATCATTTTTATAATCGTTTTAGTTCCTTGCATCTTAGGATTAGAATATCACTATACATTCCTGTTTAACCCTTGTCTTAGCTAGTCATAAGCATACAAACTTGGAATTATTAAGCCTCCTTGTGTTCGACACGCACTACGCGTACACCGTGCGCTTGCGGTTAAATTAAAATTTGCTCATCAACCTATAAAAGATTATATATACCAAGTCGAGGCAATGTATGTCAATCATAAAGGCTAAAAACATAAACCAAATAAATATAAATAACCATCATAATTACACAAACAATAAAAAATAAAAATGATAACTACCAAAGGTGTAGAACACGAGTTTGACGTCTACAATAGTTTTATCCTTAGTCAAATCTTAAGGTATATGCAATTCGCTCTAGCCATTCCCAATTTGTCCATCTCACTGTTTTCTTAAATCTACCTCGACTTTTCGTACAATTAACCATGATGCTTTCACCCTTCTCATGGTACGTCAATGGCCTTCTTTTACACTGCCTTCCATTACCCCAAATATATTTATTTGTGTTTTAAGATATGACACAACTAATTTTAAAAAAAAATTCTAAATACAAAATAGTAAAGGATAAGTGTAAACAAGTGTGAACCAATATTTTAAGAACTGGCCTCAAGTTTGATTTGATTAATGTATAAACGTGTGACTTAACTAAAGTTTTAATGAGATTATAATCTCTAAGGAAAGATTAATTAGTCCCTAATCAACCACATAATTCTCCCTTCGTTTTCATATGTTCTTCTCACTTTTCCCATTTGAAAATTTTTAAAAGGTCTTCCGATTAAGAATCTTTCTATTTTGGTAAACAATAAAATAGAAGGAAATTATTACACTTACACTCTAATCTATAGAAATTAATTTACATTTTAATTCCCAATACATTTACTTTACATGCACCCAATGAAATTTAATGATATTATTACGCTTACACTTTAATCAATATAATCTTTGATTTTTATATTATTTTACTCAACTCTCATAGTATCTATTGCGTAATTATAATTTATCTTGATTTCTTCCCATATTCCAAATAGGAAGAACAAATGGAAACGGAGGGAGAATATGTTAATGCTCATGTGAATTAGTCCATTTATTACCTTTACTTCATCCTTAATTGAATTCTAAATTCAATTATTAATTGAATATGGACTACCAAATCCATGCATTACTCAACCATGAATCAAAGGCTCCTCATCAACATAAATTATAAATTCATTGATTGCCTCTAAGTTTTGAATATTATTCATTTCTTGCATGTTTTGAATTATTCATCAATATGGGAAAAACTTGTGTCATCAAGCTATCTTTTTTCATCATTGTCCTCCTTTTCGTTTTTGCATTATGTAATACTTCTTGCATAACTTATTCATGTTTTGTTCTAACTAGAAATGTCTTGATATGTTTATGTTTAATGTCTTCTCATTAGTGGTTTAATAGTACTTGCCTACTTGGTATTTCATAATCGTGACAATTGATAACGGTTTACATGTGAGAAAAATCAACTATCATTAAGATAGTGAGTTGTGGACTTGTCTGTAATGCTTTGTCAGTATTCATCTTAATACCATATAGTTTTAAAAAAGAGTGAATCTCATCAACTGTATATGAAAATCAACATTCATTGTCTGTGATATTTCTAAGCCCACGTGGACCACATGGTGATTATATGACTAATTGTCACAGCCTAAAAACAGCTAGTATTGATTTACTAGCTATGTTGTAAATTTTATTTTTTTTTTGTGTAAAAACTTCTAGTCCTTGATATCTTTTAATTAGCTACAATTCTTGTTCTAACATTATTTTCCGTTACTATTATTGTAGCTCATTTTCCATTAAGGGCAGAAGCAAGGGAAAACCATGTTCACCACAAGAACCACCACCATCGTCGTGTAAAGCCTTCTCCAGTGACACTACCGCCATCACCACCACCACAAATAGCCTCATCTCCTGCACCAACGCCAAGCACTGAAGACCCGCCAAGCGTTGAAGACCCACCAAGAGAATCAACACCAGTTCCACCATATTATATATACCCAGCACCAGCACCTTATATAGACATCAACAATTTGCCCCCATACCAAATTCATGGTTGTGGCTACCCGTGCAGCGACTCCAATGATTGTGATGCCCCGTGCACAGTATGTGGTGCAAACTACACATGTGCGTACGATGGTTGTGGCTACCAATGTGCTGACTCAAACGACTGCAGTTGGCCCTGCTCATTTTGTGATGCAAACCAAACATGTACTTTTCCCAATATAGGAGAACCAGCATCTGCGCCATCGCAGGCACCAGATTCGGCTCCTTCACCCAGTTCAAGGGACGATGAAGGCGATATAGGTGCACCGAAACCTGCTTATGATATAGGAGTGCCAGCTGATTTTACACCGTATGGATCCGAATTACCACCTAATCAGGTTTGATGATAATTACTGTGGTTGGCCTTGCACAACCTGTGGTGCTAATAATACCTGCCGGTATGACTAGTTTATAATTTAATCACAATTTCAACATAATAAGAATATCTAGTGATCATCCTGTATTTTACAAGTATTATGACATAATTAAGAGAATATTTGATCATATATATGGTATGATATACATGTATATTTGGATATTTTTCTCTTTTTATTATTATTATTTTTAATAAACATCTAACATTGCTCATATTAATTATTTTCTCTATTTCTGTGTAAGTTGATTGGGGATGAACTTTAGGTTTAATTAATTCCTCACATTTATTGTTAGAGTATATAATATATCATGGGTATTCAACCATCGGAATAAACTTTTGGTTGAGTTGGCCACTTAACATGGTAATTGAAGTCAACATAAAACAACAGGTCACGATTTCGAATCTCAACCAGTCCTCATATTCAAGTGAAATATTTCACAATAGGTATGAGGAGGGCATGCGTTTCATCCACACTTCTAGTCCAAAAACCTCTCGTGTGAGGGGCGTGTTAGAGTATATAACATATCATGGGGCCTCAATTATCAACTAACGCTTTTGGCCGAGTCAGTACTTTAAAACCATAATAGAAGTCAACGTTACAAGAGGATACGAATTCGAATCTCAACCACCTTTAAAGTTCAAATGAAATCTTTCAAAGGAGGGTTCTATTGCATCCACATTTCTAACCCAAATGGCTCTCGTATGAGAGAGAATGCTAAAGTATATAAATGTCATGAGACCTTAATTATCAGCTTAAACTTTTACTTGAATTAATTTATTACATTTATAACGAAAGGTTTTGCTTTGTTAGATTTTGTGTGGATAGGATTTTGAGTATATATGGTTTAATTTTGCTTAGTATTCATCTCACTTGTACAAAAGATGCAAAAAGCATTTTTGTGTGGCGCCCATATAGGTAACAGCATTTTCATGGAAAAAAACATTGGTGAAAATCATCACTAATAAGAATACCTAGCTATTATATTGAATTAAATTAATGGTACGTTTGGAAATGATGATTTCATTTGTAAATATGAATTTGGCTCAAAGTTGGTGTTTGGCAATAATAAGAATTTAAACTTAGATTTGAGTCAAATCCACCAATGCTATAAAAGTAGTTAATTAAAATGAGGATTTGAGAATGACACCTCAATCCTTGTCATTTTAAATTCTTCATTATGATTTCATAATTGAAATCCACAATTTAAAATGAAATTGTTTCCAAAAGCATCCTAAAAAAATAATAAAAGAGAAATTAAAGGTTACCTAAATTTATTGCACAAGAGATAATTGGAGAAAATATAGTGGTCAAATCTTCTTGATCAATATGTATTTAATGAGTGCCTATTAACTTCTCTAATTTTGGGTATAGCAGGGATAAATCATAAAACAATAAGTCAACACTCAAAAGCAAATTGACCTTTGTTACCTTATACTGCAATACATTAAATGTAATTATCATCGATCATCATCATCATACCCAGTGTATCTCACTTATAGACAAACTATATGGTCAGGGTCTGGAAATGGAAGATAGACGTCAGCTCACATCCATATAGAAGAGCGCGGTCAAAGAGTACCCTAGCTCAAGAAGGGTCTTCAAAGTGAGATGCACATGCAACTACCCGAAAGCCTGCAACTTAAACCCACGTTAACCAAACGGACAAACCCTACAACAAAATTTATACTAACACTATATCTCCTAAGTCCTAACCCAGCACAAAACAAGCTTTATGTTTAACTTAATTGTGTTCAACTTTTAACAGGAACAATTACATTTACGAATCTATATATTAGTTGGTGTTGTTTATAATTCAACCAACTTTAGATATTTACTCTTGCTCTTACTCACAAAAAAATTATAGTCAAAATTAACGATCAATTAAATGTATTTTTTTACATGATTGAGTGAATATGGTTCTTATTTGAAATTAAAGGTACATTATATTGCAAGAAATTGGTCTCTATAGAAAGCATCGTCCATTTGCACATGTGAAGAGGTGTGTTTATTAGCTTTACTTGATCCTTAATTAAACTTTAATAAAGTCAATCTACTAAATGTGGACTACAATGTCCATACTACTCAACTAAGAAACAAAGATTTGTTAAATTAGGCTAGACTTATTGTGAATGTCAGTATAATAACGGGAAACACGAGGTGCACACACTTCATAATTAAGCCAAAGAGATATATATTATCCCAAAATCATATGGCAATGGGAAGAAGGACTCTAATAACTTATAAAGTGAGTACAACATCTTCAATTTATCGATGTGGGATAACTAGGAATGGCAATTGGTTGGACTCGGCTCGAATTATATATACTTCGACTTTGCTCCGGATAATAGTCAGAATTTTTTTTCAGTCCACCTCCACTCGTAGTCGGATTATGCTACTCGACGTTTGCCCCGACTCGGACACACACTCGGACTCTCGGACCTCCAATGAAATCGGATGCAGAGTCAGATTATATCAAACTTTATCGTTGTCATATTGTACTAATGATTTTAAAGTATACAAAATTAAAAAATATATATATTTTTCTGTTGTGATTAATGGTGTGACTTGAGTACACCAAATTAATCTTAAAAACTAGTGGGATGGAATCCCATGAAGTGAGTAAATGGGTAAGTTAATGGGTGCATTAAGATGGTGTCTTAATGTGTATGTGATTGAATGTGGTGTTTAAGTGTGACTTTATTTGTATTAAGTTACTTGTAATTAAATGGGTCACTTAAACTAAGGAGTAATATGAAGTGGTAATGAGTAAAGAAGCCAAAGGGACATTCTCTGATGATGGTGCTCGAACAAGGCGAGTGAAGAACAGTGTGATGCTCGAACGAGCACACAGCAGGCAGCAGGTCAGTAGGTTCGAAGCCAGAGCTGCTCGGACGAGCTCCAATAATGCTCGAACGAGCATACCTGTCAGAGTGCTTGGAATTCAGTTAGTGCGTGGCTTTTGATATTCTCTGACATTTCATTGAAGCTTGGGTCAGTTTCTTTTGTAGTGGAGCAATTAACTCATGAATTATTATGCCTTAATAATGTATTAAAGAGTATAATGACATTTAAGTTTTGTACTCTATAAATAATGGGATAATTAGCAAGACTAAACACATCCACAAAAATCAAACACATACCCATAGCCAAACACTTAGCCTCATCTCTTCTCTAATTGTAATTTCTCAATTTGTTATAATATAAGAGAGATACTACACCACGGGGGACGTAACCAATTTTGGGTGAACCTCCTTAAACATTTGTGTCATTTTATTATTGCATTTTATTCCTACAAACATCGAGTTATAGTTTGCGTAATTTGTAAACACAAGACTTCACATATTTCGATCTTGGTGGTGTTAGTGGTTGAAACTCGTCGTTCGATCGCTAATACGTCATCGTTTTCATTTTCAAATACAATTTAACAAAAAAATATGTACTTTGAATTCAAGTTTAACAAGAGAAATAGTCCTATTATTACAATTTAACAAAAATTTCTCGCATTTTGATTTGGCGTATTTTATTTCTCTTGATCTGATTTGTCGTATTTTGATTGATTTATCTAAATAAAAATACCAAGTAGTTTTTCAAAATAAAAAATTACAATTAGTATAAGAGAGAGCTTGAATTAGTTACGTCTAGAGTTTTAAAGGAAACAAAATATTGGGGTGAATGTAAAATTCAAAGTCACATTTCCTTCAAAGGTCGGAGTCGGGTCGGAGTGTCGAATTTTTAATAAGGTCCAACTCCAGTCCGTCTCTAACTCGGACTCGGATCTTAAAATCGGAGTAGGATAACATTTATCTCGAACTCAAATCAAATTATTTTCCTCAGATCAAGTCATATTAGGATCGAGTTCGAACTGAATTGCCATCTCTAAGGATAACCCATTCCAACACTATATATTTAGCTCCTATTATTCAACTTCATCATACCAATAACCACTTCATCATACCAATAACCATGAAAGGAAAATATGTCTCCAACTTATTTCTTTTTGTTGTCGTCCTTTTTGCTTTCTCATCATGTAAGTGCGCTTCTCTTGTTTTTCATTTTGTTGTAGTACATGAGTATTAGTATTAGTATATCACAATAACTTATTTCTATCCTTTTAAATTTTCTTAGAATGTTATATATATTGAATTTTAAAGCTATATAAATTTCGCATTAAAATAACTTAGAATATATATAAAAATTTTTATGTTGTAGTATTTGCTAATTTAACAAAGTTTCTTCATTAAAATGTTCATGTTTAAAATATTCAACAAAGAAACAAAATATACATGATAATCAAATTTTTTTTAAGAATTACAAATAATCATTATGATAACATTGAAAAATTACCTATATTTACCCTTTAAAAGTGTGAGAACATTAATTAATATTTATATAACGATCTAATTTTTTTTAATAAAAGCACTATCTATTCTAAATGCTCTATTTATTATAGAAGAAATATTATAATGTTTTACTAATAACATGCAAAATATATATATATATATATATATATATATATATATATATATATATATATATATATATATATATATATATATATATATATATATATATATATATATATATATATATATATATATATATATATATATATATATATATATATATATATATATATATATATATATATATATATATATATATATATATATATATATATATATTTTTTTTTTTTTTTTTTTGAAAATTAGGAATATGTTATATATGATGAAGAAAAAAACACCACACTGAATCTTAAGACCCCCCTAAACCTCCGGCATAAAAAAACCCAAATGGGAAAAAAGCCATCGGAAGAGGAGATCAAGAAACAGGCCACTCGAAACAGCATAGGAGTGGACTATGCATCACCTAAAGTTTTCCAATTCTACGCCTATTACACCAAATCAATACAGATAAACCAAGAATTGCAAAAACACCAAGAAGATCTAAGAAGATCTTTTACACCAAAAAATCCACCAAACGCCCGGTTTCAAGACCCACTAACACCAATAAAAAAAGGCAAATACACCATATCTATCCTTGACATTTCAGACAAATAAACCCATTGAATATATCAAGACCTCTCAAGCCCAGCTCTGAAAGGACACGTAACACCAAAGAAGTTTGATTCCAAACTTCACACACCCGCCCAGCCCACACCTTAACCACCATTTATACGAACAGTCCAACACCAGGAATAAAAGACCCCAAGAACAGACCCCAAAACTCCAAACACGACACCATTGTCGATGCAGCCCCACTCACCAACTTTCAATAGGCCCACACCAAAAGGCTTCTTCACCATCCCTAAATCAGGAGCCCCAAACCCCATTGAAGAACATAAACCTCAGAAACACTATCTCCTTAAAAGGTCACCAGAAGACCCAAACGAATACACCATGGACAGAAAAAAAACCCCCCCAGAATACCGGCCACCATTGAACTTGAAACGCCAATAAAACTCCAAAGAAACACCATAAAAAGACCCTAAAGAGACGCCATTCCAGATCTGAAAGCAGTACACCCAGGTCTGAAAAATCGAATCACCAGAACGCAAGAAACCAAAGCAAAATCCGAGTTCTTGAAGAAAGGAAACGCCAAAGACTTTCCAAAATAGTTCACTTTCTAAATAACTCTTCTAAAAGACAAGCTCATGGGGTTTCATGCCTGACTTCAATGAAAACCTTGAACCCAAATAGGCCTTCAAGTCAGGAACAGCTTCAATGTTCTTCGTCAATGGAGCATCAACAGCCTTCTGTGACTCTTTCTTCTCCGATGGAAGATCCTTCTTCTCCTCATTCTCGGCCTCAAAGAACTCTCCTTCTCCCTTCTATTTCTTTTGCTCAACTTGCTTGGCAAAGAATTTGTCGTCGATGTTTGATACATCGACTCCAGCAACATCAACCTTTGTAGAGGTGGCAAGAATCCAAACCCACCCATAAAGGCTTTTCCCCAGTTTCGAACCCACCACCTTAAACCATATTTGAAAAAACGCTATCACCAAAGAAACACAGAAACCAGAGGGGAAAACCCAGAAACACCCGAGAAGGAGGAGGGGTTGCTACAACACCCAGCACTACCAACATCGACACGAAACCAGAATCTCCAGATTACGAACACCCAAAGAACGACGCCCACCAAAGCAAAAGTCACCAAAATCTGAAAAAGAGAGCAAAAAAACCACCAGAAAACATAAAAAACCGACCAGCCCAGAAGCATTGAACCACATTCGAACAAAACGCCCAGAACCATGGCAACCATCTGACATTTACCAACACCGTCGATTTGAACCACCAGAAAAAGCACACCCCAGACTGGAAAAGCACGCCCAGATAAAAACGAAAAGGAAACGAAGAGAACCCAAAAAAGGTAAAGACCATCCACCAAACCCAAACCGTTAAGAGAGCATATCACGAACCAATTCTGAAAAAATCACCACCAGAAAAAATACACACCCACCACCACTCCCAACCTCGGCCCCTCCCAAGGTCAGCAAGTATTTAACTTACACTTTTGTAGGGCCATAATAGCCCAGAAAATTATGAATATCTTTAATATTCATAATTTTCTTCAAAGTACGAGGGCGATAAGACCGGCTTTTCCCGGAATCCCCCAAGGTCTCCATTGTTATATGTTCCGCCGTAGATGAAGATTTGTCTTTGTCGACAGTTTTTGGCTCACCGTCAACAACCGGTGCAGAAGCCTCAGTCTGAAGAGGACCCATATCAGTTACGTTTGATTCTTCAACTCCCCTTGTCTCATCATTCTTGAGATCACTTGCAGATGCACCAAATGTCCGCTCTTTACTGGAAGAAAGAGAAGGAGACTCGTTCTTATTCAATTCCAGCGATGAAGTCAAGACATTCCTTCCCGGACGGCTGTCCTTCTGCCGACTTGGACCATGTTTGGGAGGAAACCACCCCCTAATGACACTAGAGACCGACTTGATAGGTTTACCACCTCTTTTATATTTAGCCATGGAGATACGTAAAGTACCGCCGCCGAGTCTCTGGCCATTTAACACCTTGATAGCCATAACAGCTTCCTCTCTGTATTTAAACCGGACAAAACCGAACCGATCTTTCCTGCTAGTTCTCGCCTTCCGTGAAATGAAAACATCAATCACGACCCCAATTCCATTAAAAAGTAATCTAAGGACATTAATGGAAGTAGCGCTGCAGATACCGTCGACGAAGAGAGTGAAAACGCCATGTCGTTTACTCCTGAAGCCTTTGTGTGGTTGTTCCCGTGGCCCACTCCACCCTTGGTGTCTGAAAACACCCCTCTGACCTCCATGAACACTCTGATATGGGCTTCGTACATACCTGGAACAGCCGCTGTAAAAGCAAGACCCATCTCTACGTTTTCCCTTTTGAAAATTCAAATTTGAAAATCCAAAAAAGTTTTTTGAGAACCCCAAAACATGCCGCCCAGCCCCTCTCTCTCTCTCACTAGAAAACATAGCTCTTATATATATATATATATATATATATATATATATATATATATATATATATATATATATATATATATATATATATATATATATATATATATATATATATATATATATATATATATATATATATATATATATATATATATATATATATATATATATATATATATATATATATATATATATATATATATATATATATATATATGTATATATATATATATGTATATATATATATATGTATGTATATATATATATATATATATATATATATATATATATATATATATATATATATATATATATATATATATATATATATATATATATATATATATATATATATATATATATATATATATATATATATATCTTGTTGATTTATACCTATTCTCTATCTTGTTGAATGAGCCACTACTAGACTGCTTGAACGAGCCACTAGGGTGCTCGAACGAGCAGGTCCTTCTGATGTATTTTGCTGGTCTCCGATCTACTTGCTCGAACGAGCATCTGGTTGGCTCGAATGAGCACTTGAGCAACCTACTGTTTGCCATTCTTCAATGTTTTGATCGAGTAAACTCCTTTCCCATGGCTTGACTAGTTCAACGCATTGTTCCTCAAATTATTGAAGCCTAACACGCCCCACATTGAGCACCTCATGTAACGTTCCAAACCTTAACCCACTCACACTCGACACATCCTCGTCACTCTCCTCCAATGTGCATGACAAAGCATGTTTGATAATATGATTAAAGTTAATGTTATAGTCACGAATATTAGCACTTGCTTTAACATATACTTCTATATACATGCACACACAAACTTTAAATGATCGTTATTTCTTGCTCAGTTATCGCAATCAGGCATATAATACTCTGTTGAAAAGCCCTTAAAGTCTACTATTCAACTTAGCAAGCTTTTTCTGTCAACACTTATAATCAAAAGAATTAACACATCAAATTTCACTCAAAACATGTTGTGCGACAGCGGAAGCCGAGATCGAGAAACAATAATAAAACAATAAAGATTCGAACAAACAATAAAGAAAATCACACCGAGAAATTTAACGTGGTTCACTATCAATGTGATAGCTACGTCCACCGGCACCGAGAATAAACTTTCACTATAAACTGGGAGATTACAAGATGAATACGAGACACCACAACAATGGCTCTCCAAAGATCTCTCTTAATTATGCCTCACTTTGTGATTTGATAACTCACGTCTTTTCTCTATGGATTTCCTCTGTTAATTTTGTGAATATGCCTAACTCTAATAATAATGGAGTATTTATATGAAAATACTAATTAAAAGAAGTTACTGCATCACACAAAGTAACCGGCCAAACAAAGGAAGTTGAAACTGCTACTTGCACATTATGTAACCGCATGCAATCACGTGAAGAGTAACCGCTCCGTCTTTCCCGCTCACAAAACCAACTCGGCTTCCACAAACGAAGACCAACCGACGAGTAGGTAAAATTCACTGGAACATTCTTCAATGACCGCACGCCAAGTCAGTGAGAAATCTGCGCCCTGCGTAGAACTACGCACCCCGCGCATCAAACCTTTTTACTCATCTTATACCCGATCCTAGACTCGGTTCGAGTCACAAAATCTCAACAATCTCCACCTTGACGAGAACCCGTAGTCAACCACTACCTCATCAAACCATAGTGAAACAAAACCATTCTCAAGCCAAAAACCCGATGCAAAGCTCATGCATAAGCTATACATCCCGATAAGTCTCCAACCAAGACTCATCCGACAAATCTTCAACCAAGACTCATCAAAACATATACAAACAAGTATAAAACGACTCATAATGCTCCACCTACATCACAAGTCCCGGGCAAGCTCCACCTTGAGGCAAACACACCTACAACAGGAACTCCCCAACACCGCCCCTAAGGGCCCGATCACATCACATAATAATCAATATTTAGTAAGTCTAAGCAATGTTTAAACTTACTAACCGGAACAGACTTAGTAAAGAAATCAGCTGGATTGTCAGCGGTCCCGATCTTCTTCACCTTTACCCTCTTGTCAGTGCGTAAGAAATGATACCTGACATCTATGTGCTTGGTCCGATCATGGTGTACTTGGTCTTTAGCTAAGCAAATGGCGCTTAAGCTATCAAAATACACCGTCGCATAATCCTGTGAAATACCCAATTCACCCACTAGGCCTTTGAGCCAAATAGACTCCTTTGCTGCAGAGGTTAAAGCCATGTACTCAGCTTCAGTCGTAGACAATGTAACTGAAGACTGCAAAGTCGACTTCCAACTCACTACAGAACCACCCAAGGTAAATACATAACCGGTCACGGACCTCCTAGTATCCACATCCGCGGCATAATCAGAATCACTATACCCCGTTACCAAACACTCTTCACCATTTCCATACACAAGCCCAATATCGGCTGTCCCTCTCAAGTAGCGAAAAATCCTTTTCACTCCTTGCCAATGCTCTCTTCCCGGTCGAGCCATGAACCTACTAACCACACTAACAGCATGCGCAATATCCGGTCTAGTGCAAACCATAGCGTACATCAAACAGCCAACCGCGTTGGCATATGGAACCTTAGACATGTATGCTAGCTCTTCCTCAGATTGAGGCGACATAGACAAAGACAACTTGCAACTCACAGACGTTGGCGTACTTATAGGCTTAGACTTTTCCATCCCAAAACGTGACAGAATCTTTTCAATATAGCTTTTCTGAGTCAAGAAAAGTTTCCCTCTAGCCCGATCCCTAAAGATCTCCATACCCAAAATCTTCTTAGCAGGACCTAAGTCTTTCATGTCAAATTCAGAACTAAGCATCTTTTTCAGTCTATCAACATCAGTTTTATTCTTTCTCTTGTACCACTGGCGAGGGGATTGCTTAAGTCCATACAAAGACTTTAGCAATCTACATGCATAGTGCTCCTTCCCCAGAATCTCGAATCCCTCAGGCTGCTTCATCAAAATCTCCTCCTCCAAATCACCATGAAGGAAAGCCGTCTTCACATCTAGCTGCTCCAGTTCAAGGTCATAATGTGCTACAATTGACAATAGCACACGAATAGAAGTATGTCGCACCACAGGTGAAAATATCTCCACAAAATCAACCCCTTCTACCTGACTAAACCCCTTAGCAACTAGCCTTGCTTTGAAGCGAACTTTCTCAGATTCAGATGTCCCTTCTTTCTTCTTATAGATCCACTTGCACCCCACAAGCTTTCTCCCCTCTGGCACCTTCACAAGTTCCCACACTCTATTCTTGTAAAGAGATTGCATCTCTTCACCCATCGCAGCAAGCCATTGCGCCGACTCACTACAACTGATTGCTTGTTTATACGTGGCAGGTTCATATGATTCAACATCATCAGCTACACTCAATGCATAACCTGTCAAACTATCAACACAGCAATTCCTTCCCTCCATCTCTTCGATCAACCTAACAGGCTTCTTGATAGCACGTCGAGGCCGCTCAAGAATGGTGTCAGATTGACTAGATGACCCCTGATTGGACTGCTCCACCTCCACCCCAGAGTTAGGTGTAGGTGAGGCAACCTCAGGCTCAGGAGTACTAGGCACTGGAACCTCAGCATCATCATCAATAAACTGCACTCGAGGTAAATCAGCAATGGATGACTGATGTACCTCAAGTACTCCATCGGACTGTAGCACGTTCTCCCCTTCGTTCCCCAAATCAGAAGACTCCGAGCTCCTCTTGGAATACATGGTGCTTTCATCGAATGTGACATCCCTACTAAGAATGACACGACCCTCCGAAGGCGAATAGATCCTAAACCCCTTCACACCATCACCGTACCCAACAAAACACCCCATCTTGGCCCGTGGATCCAGCTTACCCTCACTAACATGATAATAAGCAACACAACCAAAGATCTTCAAATTCGAAAAACTAGGCAACTTACCACTCCAAATCTCAAACGGGATTTTGAAGTCAATTCCCGAATGAGGACCCCTATTGATGATATAACAAGCTGTCATCACAGCTTCACTCCAATACCTTCTCCCCAACCCTGCATTAGAGAGCATGCATCGAACTCTCTCAAGCAGTGTCTGATTAACCCGCTCTGCAACACCGTTCTGCTATGGTGTCATCCTGACGGTATGATGCCGACCAATACCCTCATCTGCACAGAACTGATTAAACTCCTCTTTGCAAAATTCTAGCCCATTGTCTGTTCGTAGCTTCTTAATCTTCCTACCCTGTCGATTCTCCACCAAAGCTTTCCATTGCTTAAAAGCTTTGAAGGCCTCATCCTTTGACTTAAGCAACCTAAGCCATGTGTATCGGGACTTGTCATCAACAAATGACACGAAATAGCGGAAACCTCCCATACCTTCAACCCTAGATGGACCCCAGCAATCTGAATGGATATAATCGAGCACATCATCAGTAATGTGAACACCCCTGCTGAACTTAGACCTGTGTTTCTTCCCAAACACACAATGCTCACAAAACTCAAGGTTGGCAACCTTGATCCCGGATAGTAGACCTCTCTTAGACAATAGCTGCATCCCCTTCTCCCCCATATGACCAAGCCTCATGTGCCAAATCTTAGTCATCTCCTGGTGAGACACCGATGCGCAAACCGCAGAACTAGGCAGTGTAACACCCTCAAAGACATAGAGGGTGTTCCTCTTGATACCCTTAAGTACCAACTCAGAACCTCGATAAATGGACAATCTCCCATCTGAAAACACTCCATTGTACCCCAAATCATCCAGAGTACCCAAAGAAATCAGATTTTTCCCCAAAGCCGGAACATACCGCACATTAGTCAAAGTTAACTTTCGCCCATCAATGGTCCTCAACCTCATGGACCCAATACCTTTAACCTTACAAGGTGCATTGTTACCTACAATAACCGTACCCCCATTGCAAGACTCATATGTATCAAACCAGTCTCGGCGTGGACTCATATGGAACGAACACCCCGAATCTAGAACCCAACCATCTGAAAGATCCCCAGACTTAGCTGAACTGACAAGTGCCAAGTCTTCCTCAGAATTATAGTTCTCCTTCGGTTTCTCCTCAACTACAGCAGCTTGGGATTTGCCCTTCCTCACTGGACAGTTAGCCCTAAAGTGACCTGGTTCTTTACAGTAATAACAGGTCTTTCCCACAGTCTTGTTAGGTCCATCACTACCATTTCCAGCACCCGACCCAACATTGTTGCCTTTGTTAAACCCCTTTTTCTTTTTAGATTTCCCGGACTTAACAATCAACCCACTGCCATTATCCCCATTATCACCTATAGCTTTCTGACGAAGTTCCCTAGTATGAAGTGCTGCCTTCACTTCTTCTAAGGTCAATGAGTCCTTACCAACAACAAAAGACTCAACAAAATTCGAAAAACTAGACGGTAGAGACACAAGTAAAATCAACGCAGCATCCTCATCATCTATCTTAACATCTAAATTACGTAAATCAAGCAAAATAGAGTTAAGTTTCTCAAGATGTTCCCGTAAGGGTGTACCTGACTGCATTCGGAGGCTAAACAACCGCTGCTTCAGCAAAAGTTTGTTGGTCAGCGACTTGGTCATATACAATGACTCCAATTTCAACCACAATTCCGCCGCCGTATTCTGATCAGCGACCTCCGTGATGATATGATCATCTAAACTCAGCAAGATGGTAGAATGAGCCTTTTCCTCCATCACCGCTAATTGCCCGTCAGTTAATCCGTCTTCCGACCCCGCAGAAGTACTCGTTGGAGCCAACGGACGCCAGATTTGCTGCTATTTCAACAGAGCCTTCATCTTAATTTGCCATAGCCCGAAGCTATTTTTCCCGGTAAATTTCTCAATCCTTATTGTAGAATCTCCTACCATTGTTTCACACAAAAACTCTTCCTAGGATTAAACCCGAGCTCTTGATGCCAATTGTTGTGCGACAGCGGAAGCCGAGATCGAGAAACAATAATAAAACAATAAAGATTCGAACAAACAATAAAGAAAATCACACCGAGAAATTTAACGTGGTTCACTATCAATGTGATAGCTACGTCCACCGGCACCGAGAATAAACTTTCACTATAAACTGGGAGATTACAAGATGAATACGAGACACCACAACAATGGCTCTCCAAAGATCTCTCTTAATTATGCCTCACTTTGTGATTTGATAACTCACGTCTTTTCTCTATGGATTTCCTCTGTTAATTTTGTGAATATGCCTAACTCTAATAATAATGGAGTATTTATATGAAAATACTAATTAAAAGAAGTTACTGCATCACACAAAGTAACCGGCCAAACAAAGGAAGTTGAAACTGCTACTTGCACATTATGTAACCGCATGCAATCACGTGAAGAGTAACCGCTCCGTCTTTCCCGCTCACAAAACCAACTCGGCTTCCACAAACGAAGACCAACCGACGAGTAGGTAAAATTCACTGGAACATTCTTCAATGACCGCACGCCAAGTCAGTGAGAAATCTGCGCCCTGCGTAGAACTACGCACCCCGCGCATCAAACCTTTTTACTCATCTTATACCCGATCCTAGACTCGGTTCGAGTCACAAAATCTCAACAAAACATGTATATTATGAACAGTTTTCAATTCTTTTGCTTCTGGTCTTAGTCAAACTCATTCAATTAAGCACAAAATTACTGACAACGACAATCATAAAAGAGTATAATTGGCATAAATAAGTGCAATTAATTTAAATACACTCATCACAACTGAAGCCATTTGAATCTGATGCTAGAGAACTCTTTCTCTTTTGTATATCTTTATTTTAAATGTAGTTCAAGGAACATTTATAGAAGCACGGCACAAGCATGTGCACCACAAGAATTGCCACCATTATCCTGTTCGACTATCTCCTGTGCCACTACCGTCATTTGCTCCGCCACTAAACGAAAAAGCATCAGTACCACAACAACAATCAATCGCTCACGACAATATCGATTGGTGAAGCACCAGAAACATCACCACCAGTATTAATAGATCCGTTTCCGGCGTATCAAGTCCGTGATTGTGGTTATGGTTATTGCTTTGACTCTAATGATTGTAATCCTCCTTGTTCTACCTGTTGTAATAATCATACATGTTGCTATGATGACTTTTTGTATACATAAATCTTAGATGAGGTTTTAGAAAATAATGATGATTATTTGTGAAGTTAATATATCAGATTTATAGGAATTTGGTGATTTTAATTTACTTTTTTGATTGTATTTATTATGTTAAACGAACCTTCAAAATATGTACAATCTCCAACCCCTTTTGAGTTTCGCCTGAACGAAAATTGATGTAAGAATTAAAAAACGCTATAATGATAAAAAAAAATGTTGGATGAGAAGGTAAGTTGAATTTGTAGATATGGTATATGACTAATGCAAATTGGTGTGACACACTTGATCATATAGAGTAGTGACTCCAATTTCTCCCATATTCTCTTGGTTATGGTCTCCTTGACAACTTTTTTTAGCACTTTGTTGGAAAGATATAGTTGAATTTCGATAATGTCTTTATATCAATCTCTTCCCATCTTGTTGTAGTCATGCCTCAGGCATTTCCTACACACTATTAATTACTTTTTGCACACCGTTTTGGATCAAAATGGCTTTCATCTTGACTTGCCATAAGCCAAAATTAACACTCCTATCAAACTTCTCTATGTTTAGTTTCATTGTAGACATGTTCCACCAACAAATGACTTCTTAATTATTGTAACAACGACTTGGCTCTGATACCAATTGAAATGAGAGCTAGATTAGAGGGCAAGCTTGGGTGTTCTAGCAAGGAATTTGATTGATCGATATATGTTCTAATCTTACAAGAACCAACATGAACTTTTCACACCCATGTGATCATTATGTTATATATTCAATACGAATGAGCAATTGTTGATTTTTTTTTTTTTGAAATAAGCAATTGTTGATTTAATTTCTTGTCTTTTATTTTAGAAAATGTACAAAGTCGTCATAGTTGTCACTACAATAAATTTAGTTTTTTGCGATATTAGATTAAGTGGCATAAAATAAATGCCACTGATTCATATTTTTAATGTAGTAATTATTGGTTATTATTTTAAGTTCCACTATAAAGTGATTTAGCCACAATTGTCACTATAGTCTATAGTGGCATTTGTGAGAAATGCCACTTGATCCTATGTCGTTAAAAGCTTTAGTGTGACTTTTTAATATGTTGCTAAAGGTTATAATAAATGTCATTAAATCATCTATATATATACTATAAGGAATTTGAAATAGCTATATTCAAATTAAATATAGCTAAATATATCCCACTAAAAGCAAAATATGTTGTAATACGTCTTTTTGTGCCTTATATAATATTTCCGATTAGTCGTGAAAAGTAATTTTCATTTGTGGGAAGTAATTTTTCTAACTCACTTACCAACACAACTCTATTAGACTATGTACATCTTTAATATAACTAGCACTTTTCATTATAATAAAAGTAAACATTATTTACTAGAGTAACACAATCAACAATTACATATTATATACCCATTTCATCATATTGCATGGTAGTCTTCTTATTTATAAAACTAGTCTACCTCATGTCATTGCATTGAACATGCATATTATCAGAATCATAGATGTTTGTTAGATTGTTCCTCGGACATAATCTTTTAAATACTTTTCCCAACTATATGTGACTAAATGATTATATTATTACAAAGCAGAGTTTTACTACTACGTACCATAAACTTAAACTTAAGACTACTGATATATATGTGTTTATTAAACATTAAGATTGCTGGGGCGGGTCTCGTCCAAGTCCAGCTCCGAAACAGAGCGGAAAACAGCCTTCTGCTCCAGCACAGAGTCGGTGCCACCGTTTGTAGTTGATGAAGCGTTAAAAACGCCGGTGTCGTGTTCAGAATGGGGTCTGAAAACACCGGTGTTTGGATTAGGAGACCAGTAATACTTTTCGGAGTGTGGGTGAATTACATAATCTGGCAGGTCATCAATGTTCTTGTCATACACCGACGCATGCAGTGTTCTCCTGTATATGTACCATGCATTACAAATACTCGTCTATTTGAATTTGCATCTTAAAACTCAAAAAACTATCGAATATTTAAAATTTAAAGTGAAAACTCAAAAAGACATAGCAAGCAATTAATAATTGTATAGTATAATTCCATTATAACATAATCACATTTTTACATATTGTTGATCACTCGTTGATTGGCTTGTGCCGTTGTCCGTACACAAGCTCATTTAAAAGGAGAGTTATTAGAACAAATTAAATAGATTTTTCTATAATTAATAAAAAAGTGTTGTAGATAAAAAGTAGGAGAATCTGTCACAATTGAATATATTTATCATTTGTAGAACATATAATATTTCAGTTTTGTAGCTTTTTTATCTCTTTTTTTATAAACATTTGTTTTGATTGGGGATTGGATGTATACTTAATTCATGTCCATCATTTTATTATTTTGATTTTAAAATATAGGAAAAATTACTTGGATTAATCTAACATTTTCATAATTTTCTTACAATAATGTCATGTATTGACTAACCATAACTAATCCAAACTTTAAGGTTATTTGCATTGCCTAGAGTAAATCCGATAATCGAATAATTTTACATAATAAGTCTATTTTAAAAAAAAGATAAATTAAAGTAAAATGTCGAAAAAAATGTTCTAAAATTTTTCTAATTTTTTTATTATTCATTTTTTATGCTAATATTTAAAATTTTCTCTAATTTTACATTAATTTTCCAAATAAATACCCTAAAGTTGAAATTATTTATAGTTAATCAATAAGTGCGATTATTGTAATAAAATCGTGAAAAAATTGAATTATTATTAGTAATTTTTCAAAACAAATATGCATTGCACTAAATTATTATAATCATACATAATAGTATTTCAAAAACAAGTTTGCCATTTGGCATCTCCATATTCATTTTTGCCAAATGGCACTAATGCAAAAGAAGTCTTTCCATATTCATTCATTTTGGCATCTACATTAAATTATGATATATGATGATGATGTGAAGTAAATGTGAATGAAGTTGTTCTTATCAAAAGATGGTTGTAAAAATTAATAAAAATAAATTAATAAAAAATTAAACCTTTCAAATATCTCTATTAATAATTGATTCTCCTAATTGCACATAATAATATCTTAATTAATAATTAAAATAAATCAATAAAAACTTAGACCTTTCAAATCAAAAAATGGTTGTAAAAATTAATAAAAATAAATCAATAAAAAATTAAACCTTTCAAATATCTCTATTAATAATTGATTCTCCTAATTGCACATAATAATATCTTAATTAATAATTAAAATAAATCAATAAAAACTTAGACCTTTCAATTTTCTCTAGATTGTTAAGAAAAAAGATACTACTATTAGATGGAATATACTCATTCCTTGATAATATAAATATACACTCATTCCTTGATAATATTTGATATCACTTCAAAGTTTTGGATTTATAAAACATTATTTATTTGTTGATGAAAAAATGAGTTTACCATTCAAAAAACTTTCAGAAATTAAAGAATCAAAGGGTTTATTCGAAATTAAGGGTAAAGTCATTTATACATGGAAATCAATGGAAGATATGGGTAAGGGACAAGGTAAAGGAACTGCGTTACACATGATCTTGATGGATGATGAGGTAAATTATTTTGTTATATAATAAAAGGAATTATGTAATTTCTAAACTGTATACCCGTCTACATGTCTCACAATTGTTAATCTGCAATAAACTATTTTTATTCTTACACCAATTTTAATTTAATTTCTATTACTATCCATAACACATTAATATTACTCCTAACATTATTAAAACAAGTATTATCAATCCGTGCATAGCACGGGTATAATACTAGTAATAACTATAACTAGCAATATAAAAAGTGTAAATTAAACAAACATAGTATATTATTGAAGCTTACTAACATTAATTATCATCTCATGGATGTACGTACCTAATTAATTAATTTCCTAAAATACTCCTATTTATCATCCATATTTACCGTATTCATTATTTTCTTAATATAAGAGTTTTGTAATAGGATTTATATATTTTTATATTAATTATTTCATATATATATTACATATTTATTTATTATAATCTCAAATATTATAAATATATTTACCTGAAGGCAGGAGCAGCAGAAATGGAACGAGTTGGAGGAGACTGAGTTATGAATTGAGTCCCGAATCTCTTTCCAAAGCTAAAAACTCCACGGAAATTCGTGTTAGCGGCCATACAAGTATTAATTAGATCAGATAAGATCAGATCAGATTAAAAGACAGACAGATATTCAGAAATTAAAATGCAAGCAAGTTGTTGGTGTTATTAATCCAAACAAAACTGGTTTGTATATATAGAGATCGAAGTACGAATGAAGAATAAAAGTACTTTTTAAAAACAATAAAAAGGCTAAGTGAAAAGAATAATGAACATAAAAAGAGTGTTTACTTCCTTGGTTTGCACCTACCCTTATTCATAAACTTTATTTTTTATGTTTCTTTTCTAGAATTCTAGGGACGGTTTATCGTTAAGATGAATTATTTGGTCTAGTTAGTCATTACGGTTGAAAATAGTTGTTGCACGTATGTTTAAGTTTAAATATTTGGGTTCGGTAATTCAGTGAAATGGGAGATTGTTGGAGATGTTCAGCGTCGGCCCTTGATATATTGGGGTCCTGCGAAATAGCATATTGAGACCCGTTTTCTTTGCAATTTATAATTATTATGGACCTTTTACAACCATTAATTTTGTTTTTTGACAAGGGGCCCTGGGCCCCTCTTGCCTTTCCTTAGGGCCGACCCTGGAGGCGTTTTTAACCGTACACAAGTGAGATGGCTTAAGTGGAAAGTAGCGACCGGGGTGCTTTGTGATAAAAAGTTTCCTAGTAGGCTAAAGGGTAAGATTTATTGCATAACACTTAGACCGACTTTGTTGTACGAGACTAAATGTTGGCCTGTAAGGAAGGTTTTCAAGCAGATGATGGATGTAAAAGAAATGTGTATGTTGAGGTGGATGTGTGGTAAAACTATGATGGACACGATAGGGTGCCAAGAGTTCAGGGAGAAGTTAGGGGTTGAACCTCTCTCTGCAAAGATACGGGAGATCACAGGCTGGGATGGTTAGGGCACGTGCAGAGAAAGACACATGACGCTCTAGTAAGAGAGATCGAATGCACAATAGTGGAGGGCAAAAGGAGCTGAGAAAGACCTAGGAGGATATGGGAGGAGCAGATTAAAAGTGACATGCAAGAACTCCACCTCTCTAAGGACCTAACCAGGGATAGGCTCAGTTGGCAGCGCCTTATCCACCTCTTAGATTACTAGACATGCCTGAAGATTAGAATAAGCGGAAGATAAAGTTTGGTTTAAGGTTTAATTGTATTGATTAATGAATAATTACATGGCCCTTAAATATACAAAGCTAGAGACTAAAACAGGAAACAAAATATACAAAGGAATAAAAAGAAATCAGCCTAAATATATGCTAGACTAAAATAGCACACTAGTGGAAAAAGGACATTTGCTGCGGTTTTTTAGGGGGTATAGGCTGCGGTTTTGACTCGCAGCCTTTGTAATAGCAGCAATTGAAAAAACTTATTGGCTGCGGTCATAAAAACCGCAGCCTATAGATTGAATTTAAAAACCACAAATACTTATTTGCTTGCGGTTCCTTAATGACCGCAGCCCTTAATACCAAAATTTTTTTTTTCATTATCTTCTTCTTAAAGCAAAACTAATGGAGAAAAACGAATATAGCATTAAATTAATGAAAGATTTAAACAAATGAAAACGAAAATACAAACAAATGAAAGATTAATGAAAACGAATACAGATCTAAAATTAAATGAAAGATGAAAATACAAACTCATGTTCATCTAAAACTAATCTATGAAAATACAAGCTTTCATCTAGATCTATGAAAACTCTAACATGCAAAATTTCTTCTAAATAAAAAATAATTTACAAGAATAATCTACAACAAGAAAGAATTTACAAAAAACGAAAGAATTTCATCTAGATCTTGAATAAAACGAAAAGAATTTACAAAAAAAACGAACAGGAATTTCATCTAGATCTTGAACCCAGAAGATCTGATGAAAAAAAAACGAAAAAACCCGATCTTGAAAAAGAAGACTTGAAGACCTGCGTTTCTTGAAAAAGAAGACTTGAAGATCTTGAAGGAATTTCGTTTTGGTCCGGCTGCTTCCACTAGTCCAAAACATTCTTAACCAACATTCTTGAAAAAGAGTTTACAAAGTTGTTAAGTAATGATCCTTACAAGGAAGAAGGAGGCTGCTTCATGAAGATGATGTTGTAGGTGCGGAGATGTGGAAAAATTTTTAGAATAGGCTGAAATAATTAAGGTTTTTTAGAGTGAAATTGGGAAGAAGGAGGTGCTTTTTATTAAGAATGACTAATCAGGAAGGAAGGAGAAGGGTTATGAAGAATAAACGGCGCCTCAATGAATAGATTAGGGTTATGAAACAAGATGAAGACTTGGCTGGGCTATTCCTTTTAAGGGCGCGTTTTAATATGCAGGTGGGCTGGGCTATTCCTTTTAAGAGGCGCGTTATTTTTTGACACTTATTGGCTGCGGGCAAATAAAAAAACCGCAGCCTATTCCTTTTTTTTGTTTTAATTTTAAACATTGGCTGCGTATACACTAAAACCGCAGCCAATTAGCAGCAGCCAATAGCTTTTTTTCCACTAGTGAGCACGAAATATAATCTATAATATACTCCGAATATTCCCACACTCCCCCTCAAGTTAGGTCATGGGATTTCCAATGCCTAACTTGGATAATGTAGTCTCAAAGACTTCTGTCGAAACGGTCTTAGTGAGAATGTCTGCAAGCTGATCTTCAGATTTCACATGAGGAATACGAATGATCTTGTTCTCCAATTTCTCCTTTATGAAGTGTCTGTCTATCTCCACATGTTTAGTTCTATCGTGCTGGACTGGGTTCCCAGAAATATCAATGGCTGATTTGTTATCACAATACAAAGTACATGTCTCGGATACTGGAACATTCAGCTCCCATAGAAGTTTCTTGAGCCACAACACCTCTGTAATGCCTTTAGCTACCCCTCTGAATTCAGCTTCTGCGCTTGACAGTGCTACCACATTTTGTTTCTTGCTCCTCCAAGTAACCAAATTTCCTCCTACAAGGGTAAAGTAGCCCGAAGTAGATTTCCGACTATCACGATCTCCAGCCCAATCAGCATCAGTATAAGCAATCAAGTTCAGATGACCATTTTTCCCATAAAACACTCCCCTTTCACTAGTTCCTTTCAAGTACCTCAATATTCTCATAACAGCCTCTAAGTGTTGTGCTTGGGGTAGATGCATGAACCGACTTACAACCCCTACAGCATATGCAATGTCTGGTCTAGTATGGGAGAGATAGATGAGTTTCCCTACTAGTTTCTGATAGTGTTCTCTGTCAGCCGGTTCACCATCTATAAGAGTCTGCAATCTGTGATTCATAACCATGGGTGTATCAGCTGGTTTACAGTCAAGCATACCTACTTCAGCAAGAAGATCCAAGATATATTTCCTCTGGTTTATAAAGATCCCTTTCCTTGATCTCAAGACCTCTATACCCAGAAAATACTTCAAGTTCCCCAAGTCTTTCATCTCAAATTCTTTGAAGAGTTTCTCCTTCAGATTTCTGATTTCTTCTTCATTATCCCCAGTTATAACCATATCATCAACATAAATGATAAGACAGGTCATCTTACCATTTACCTTCTTAAGGAACAGAGTATGATCAGAATGGCTTTGTTTGTAGCCAAATTTCTTCATTGCCATAGTAAACCTTCCAAACCAGGCTCTTGGAGACTGCTTTAGCCCATATAGAGCTCGTTTAAGTTTGCACCCTTCTCCTTGAGCAAATTCATTCGAGAAGCCAGGAGGAGCCTGCATGTATACCTCCTCTTCAATTTCACCATGAAGGAAGGCATTCTTCACATCAAACTGATAAAGAGGCCAATCTTTGTTTGCAGCTATGGAGAACAGAACCCTGATAGTATCAATTTTTGCCACAGGAGAGAAGGTTTCAGAATAATCAATACCATAAGTCTGAGTGTATCCCTTAGCTACCAATCGTGCTTTATATCTCTCAATGGTGCCATCAGCATGATATTTTATAGTGAACACCCATTTACACCCTACTGCTCTCTTTCCCTCCGGTAGAGCACACTTCTCCCATGTATGGTTCTTTTTGAGAGCCAGAATCTCATCCTCCATTGCTTTGTACCACTTGGGATCACGGAGTGCCTCTTCTGTATTTTTCGGAATGGAGTTAGAATAAAGGCTTGTTTGGAAAGCCTTTGCCACACGAGCCAAATTACTACTCCCATCTCTCAAAATAGGATATCTCGACCTCAATGATTCGAACTCCGGATCATACCTCCTTAGAGGAACCCCTCTAGTTCTCCTTGGAGGTAACTCATACCTGCATACATCATCAGTAGCACTAGAAAGCTCATCATCAACAACAGTTTGTTCAGATAATACCTCTTGAGGTTCAGGCAAAACCTCATCACCAGCAGTGGATACTTCAGACGGAGTGGTCACAATCTGAGGAGAAGGAATTACTATGCTTTCAGTAGCAATGTCAGTGGGATTGTCAACTTGCTCTTGGGGGTCAACCTTATCAGAAACAGAGTATCAAGCCAGCTTAAGTCATCACTAGTAGACTCCCCCTGAGGACGAAGCTGGGAGTAGAAGTACGAAGTCTCAAAGAAGTCACAATCTAGAGTAGTGTAGAGTTTGTTCTCAGTGGGATCAAAGCATCTATACCCCTTTTGGTTTATCCATAGCCCAGAAAAATACACTTAACAGCTCGAGGTTCAAGTTTGTGTCTGACAGGTTTGGGAATATGAACATAGACCACACAACCAAAAATCCGGGGGGGGGGGGGGGTAAGGAATGAGTACTGGGTACGGGAAGAAGGTTTGAAGGGTTTCAAGAGGTGTTTTGTAGTTAAGAGTTTTTGAGGGAAGACGATTTGTGAGGTATGTAGCAGAGGCTAGGGCTTCAGGCCAATAGTATGAGGGGACATGGGCTTCAAACATTAGGGCTCGACAGATTTCAAGAAGAGTACGATTCTTTCGTTCTGCGACCCCATTTTGCTGTGGTGTATGTGGACAAGAGGTTTGATGAATAAGGCCATGAGTGGTAAAAAACTGATTCATGTGATGGTTGACATATTCCCCCCCATTATCAGATTGAAGGATTATAGGTGTGGTCTTAAACTGGGTAACAATCATATTATAGAACTTGATAAACACATCAATAACATCAGATTTATGCCTCAAAAAATATACCCAACACATGCCGAGTACAATCATCAATAAATGAGACAAAATAAGAAAAACTGCTGTTTATTACACTCCGGAGCTGGGCCCCACACATCAGAATGTATCAAAATGAAAGGTTCAACTACTACGACTACTACTAGGATAATAGGAATGTTTATGACTCTTAGCTAAAACACAAGCTTCACAGTCTAAAGATACATTAGTGTGACTAAAAGACGGAAATAGACGTTTTAGATACCTAATGACGGATGTCCAAGACGTCGATGCCAAGTCCATAACTGATGATCAGAAGACCCATGAGCAAGTGAAGTGTGACCCTGTTGACTCGCCTATTCCACATAGTAAGCCCATCTCCGTTCTAGTACCATGCCAATATTCTTCCCCGTCGATGTATCCTGCACACCTACAATCAGAAGCGGTCATCAAGACCCAGTTGCAATTTAATTTCACGAGTTAGCGACTAATAGCAAGCAATATTTATGAGCAAGACTCGGCATTTAAAAGACAATTTTAAGCTTGAGAGACGAGGAGATATTAACGGAACCAGGTTTATCGAATGAATTACACTCCCCCATTGGCTGTTTGATGTAGTTTCGGGTTTTTTTGTGTGGTAGATACAAGATCACGGGGGTCAAACGTTCATAGTGTCTGTAGCCCCTGCAATCGAATATCCATTGTTTGAAGGAGCTTGGCAGACCAGTCCAAAAGTAGTACTGGGCCGTGGGGTTTTTTGTGGAAAATTTGGGCCGGTTGTTTGTGAGGGTGGATTTGGGCCGGTTTGTTTTAAATGAAAAGGGGATGGAGTAGGGTTTAGGGTTGGAGTGGTATTTAAGGCTAAATATGGCAACTTTTCATTTGCCTCTCCTTGTGTTTCTCTCTCTACTGGTCCGTTATTTCCTCCCTCTCTCTCTTCTGGTTCACCTGTTTCTCCATTGATGTTCATGTGACCTTCGGTTTTTTCGACCACCATGAGTGGATCTGAGCTGTCATCTGGGTGAGGGACGCCGGTAGCCAAGTGGGCCTTGCCACCGGTTCGAGCACCTTGAACCTTGGCGGCGGCTTTTCTTTGCCGGTGTTCCTCCCACCATTCTGGAAATCCGATGAGTTTAAAACACCCATCCTTGGTGTGCCGGCTTCCTCCACAATGTGTGCACTTCAGGTGAGTTTTATCTTCAGAGTCTCGCCGGAATGAGGTACAAATTCCGACCGGTGAATGTTTGACAGCCAATCCAATCCCAACTTCTGAGGGGATTTTCCCCGATGATGAAGGTGGGTCCTGATCCCACGCCGTGATATTTCCCGGCGAACAGTGGCATAGGCAACCTAACAGTAGGGAGAGGATTCATGTTAGTAGATCACTCTTCTCTTTATCAAATGATTCATTTATACCACCCAAAATTGACAAAGTTTCTGTTTTTTGCATTAAAAGTGTTAAAGATGGTGATGTCCTCATCATGGACCATCGGATTTGGTTGCCGGGCGGTCAATCTCGTCCACAATGTCGTGAGTTGCCATAGTAGTCCTCAAGAGTGTCTCTGTTTTGTTTTAAATGTGGCCTTGACACGTGAGATCAAAAACTTGAAGATCATCTTACCACTGTTAAAGAGAACCTCAATACCTTCCATAGATCTCTAGCAATGGTATACTCAAGAAATTGATTAACAAGACCCTTCTCTATATTCGAAATATATCCAGGACAGAACAATCGAGTCCTTTTGTTTCCACGTTTTGTAGGCTGGATCTGTGGGACTTAGGGGCTCGTCGATGATGTGGCTGAGACGACCCCTACAGTCAAGGGCTATGTGCATCATTTTGCACCAACTGGTATAGTTTTCATGATTAAGTTTCTCGGCTACTTTTAAATCGGGTGAGACAATTTCGGTTGGATTTTGTGGTTGATGCATTTGTTTAAAAAGGTTGAACATATGTTCCATTTGTTCAAGGGTAACAATCTGTTGGTTATTGTTTTCGGCCATGTTTGTTTGGTTTCACAGGTTTGGTTTAGTTTGGATTAGTTTAAGGGTAAATGATGATAACCGAGGTGCTGCCGGTCCCGGAAAACACCGTCGGCTCTGATACCATGAAGATTAGAATAAGCGGAAGATAAAGTTTGGTTTAAGGTTTAATTGTATTGATTAATGAATAATTACATGGCCCTTAAATATACAAAGCTAGAGACTAAAACAGGAAACAAAATATACAAAGGAATAAAAAGAAATCAGCCTAAATATATGCTAGACTAAAATAGCACGAAATATAATCTATATATACTCCGAATATTCCCACAATGCCCCTCTCAACCAAATTTTGTTACTGTTCTTTGCCTCTACGTACCTTTACCACCTCTCTTACATTTATCGTTTGTTTTTTTTTGTTTGGTTATATAGATCGGATACAAAATTAGTCATTTCCAATTTAATTATGGTTTAGGGGTGTTTATGTTGTCATGTTAACGGTCGAAACGAGTTTAGACATTTATCAAGCATCTACTTGTTGGGTACGAACGGGTAATTGATGGATTTGATTGTGTAATTCGATTTAGTTTAACTTTGACTATATATAAATTTAATTCGCTTGAAATTAATTTGGATATCCTATTTTTTTTTGATAACTATTAGTTTGGTTTACTTTTAGCTGGCTTAATTCAACTTTGGTTTGGTTTAATTAAGTGCAATTGTAGTTCACACTCGTGTAAATTTGAGTCGACCTTAGTTCATGTTCCCAATTTCATTTTTGTACATGCATAGAGAAAAAACTCATCGTCATCATCCTATTCAGTGTATTCCGCTCATAGAAAACTATGAACAAAGTTTGGGAAGGAAAAGACGGTGACAACTCATACCCATGAAGGAGAGCGCGGAGCGCGGCCAAACAGAGTCCTTTGACTCGAGTGAGAAAAAACTAACCTTTTTAATTTCAGTAGAGCCAAAATTTATAAACTTTCGTTTTGAATTTTAAAGAATTCATCATCATCATCATCATACCCAATGTTCCCGCACATAGATAAAAATCTATGGTCAGGGTCCGGGGAAGGAAGGTTGACAGCGTCTTATACCCATAAGGAGAGGGCGGTCACAGAGTCCTTCGACTCTAAAGGAGTCAATATTTTAAATTTTGAATTTTGAATTTTAAGAATTATATACTAAGTTGATCATTTATTTAGAAATTAGACCATAGTCAATATTTAACCAACCCAGTTGTAGACTCATAGTAAATACTTTAAATTTTTGATGTGGAGCATATGCAATATATTTAAGTAGGTTGCCCATTGATCTTTTGCTCAAGAGTTGTAGATTTGGCTTTTTGGTTGGTAATGTTTTGTTGGGTAATTGTTGATAAGCTATTCTACACCAATAATACTCTATTACTCTTGTCTATACATGAGGATTGAGGGCTTATAAATCATTTAAGATTTGTATAAAAGAAAGTGCATACACTTCTTTCCTTGAAGATAACTTGAACATTAAAAATATTTTCATATTTTTGATAATCAAGTTTTGTTACATTATGCATGGTTGATAAATAAACTCATTTCCATCTCGACCAGTTAATAATACCATTTGGTTCTCTATCAAGGAATTGATGATCGTTTTTGGTTTTACATCAAAGATTTGCACTAATTCATTTTCTTTTTGCAGTCATTATAGTTGAGCTCTTCAAATGTATCTAGGAAATTGCTTTGTGGTGATATTCGCAGACAATATAATGTTGGTCGTTAAAACTAGCGATGAGGGTAATAGTAAATTAAAAATGGAGAGCAGATTTAGAAGGC
>JAAKBH010001209.1:0-37475 GCA_019776075.1 Amaranthus palmeri
GTTGAACAATCCGAACAATACTTTTCTGTACAATGATTCTGATAACTAAAATTGAAGTTCGATTTGATTTGTTGGAGGAGAATAATGATGGACTTACACTTTGGTAATCGCAATTGTTGAATGAAGAGAAGAGCTCACTGTTGATGTTTTTCTTGTGGAGTTTGGTATCAACCACGCATCAACCACTTTGATACTTTCACTTTGATACCACGCAATTGTTGAATGCAGAGAATGATGATGGACTTACACTTACACTTACACTTAGATACCAAATTAGAATCTTTGTACATAAAAGTATTGTTTGGATTTGGTATCAACCACGCATCAGCATTGTCTTCTACAACATCATCAACAAACGCAGAAAGAGAAGGAATAGAGTCGCCAATGGGCCGCTGTTAGTAACAGCCACTACAAAAAAAACGTAGTTTTTCGACGGAAAAACATAGGTTTTTTCGACGGTTTTAAACGTCGAAAGCGTCGAAAAAAATGGGGTAACAAATTTTCGACACTTATTTTCGCCTAAAACATTATCTATTTCCGACGCTTTTAGCCGTAGAAAATAAGATTTGGCGCCCTAAAAATAAACTACTATTTTAACATTTTCGACGCTTTAAAGCGTCGAAAAATATTTTGCACCTTAAATCTATGCTACATTTTTTGGGATGTTAGACGCTTTAAAGCGTCGAAAAAACTCATTATTGTAGACGCTTTTAAGTGTCGAAAATGCTTAAGATTTTAGACGCTTTTAAGTGTCGAAAATGCTTAATATTTTAGACGCTTTTATACGTCGAAGTGAAAGTAACGTAATGCAAAAACTATAGATGTAATATTAGCAACATACGCAAGTAATTCTTTCTTTTTCCAATATACTTGTATATACATTCTCTAAATGAAGAGATCGGAAATATTTGAATTTACAATCTTATTATACATTTATCAATAAACACAATTGACATGGTAAAGAGCGCGGCAACTAAAGTTGGCTAAAACTCAAAAATGTGTATTATAGCTTTTAAGCCATTCAAAAAGTCGATCTTTCCCTTCAATCTCTTCGATGCAGAAATTAAGCATGTCTCTTTATAAATCTGCAAATATATGAACATTAAAAATTATTCTAAAAGTAAATTGTTGAACATCAATATATGAAGCTTTAAGTATAAATTGTTTCTGCAATATTCAAAAAGCATGAAACTAGGATTATAAATATATTAATAATACAAAAACGGCTTATCAAAAATTCAAAAACTGCACGAACATTCAAGAAAGAGGGTTGTAAATTACCTTGAATAGTCTAGGAGAAGAAGCACGAGGAGCCGAAGAGCTAAAAGCTAGACCACCAACACGATTGAAGATTTGGCAGCTGAAGCATTACAACCTGACATAGTCAATACTCCAGCAGCTAATGTCACCTCTGAAGAAAGACAAGACACAAAGCAAATAATAAGTTATGAAATTGGCATACTAATCATAGAAATATTTCATACTACATTAAGGTTATTAATTCAAAGTAAAGACACGACACAAATGCACTCACTTTTCCAACATAAGCAAGGGTAAGTGAACTTTCTCGAGAACAAATGTAACACCTGCTTGTGTGTTCTTACAAACATGAGACAAGGGTAAGTGAAGCTTTCTCGAGAACAAATGTAACCCCAAGACATCCTTTGTTGGAACCTTATATAAAAAATCTAAATTAATTCCAAAGAAACGATCACCACCCTCCAACAAGCCAATCTCAATTAGATCATTACATAATTGAGTACAACCCATAAAGATATAGACTTTGAAGCACAAAAACATGAAAAACTCTGTATACTATTAGTGTTGAACATTTAGTGTCTAATAATTCTGTTTATAATCACTGCGTACTACTAAGGTAGTGGGACATTACGTATTAACGTACTAGGTCCGAAAGGCATTAATATATAGGACAAAATGAGCAAAGGGGAAAAACCAAGTCAGGGCAGCCGACTCGGCTTTCCCCTAGATGGAGCTAAAGCCGACTCGGCTTTAGGTTCTGGAAAATCAATGGTTTTGTCAGAAGGCATCGCCGAGTCGGCAATCCTTATGATGGAGTGACCGCCGACTCGACGGTCAGGGCTGGAAGGTGACCGTTGCTTTTCTTCCCGTTTTTCTTGAGTTTAATGCCTAGGATTCTTAATTAATGCTCATAATCTCTGATTTTATTATGGAGTATTAAGGTCCATTATGCTCATGAATGCCTAGAATAATGACATTGATGTCTTGATCATCAATATGATTATTATGGTGCATATGGCTAAAGGCTCCTCTTGTAGTATAAATAGAGGACCTTGGTGATTGAGTTGAGTACACCTTTTCTCTGAATTTTTTCTCACTTTTCTCTCATTTGTTTTTGCTAATCTAAGAGAGTAATTAACTCTTACTTAGCTTTCCATTGCTCATAGTTTCTAAACACTTTGTTATTAAGTAATATATCCTAAGTACTAAGGATATATTGGAGTTGTTTGTATCTCGTTGTGAATTTCCACTTATCAACCCAAGTACCTTTGTGGGGGAAATATCACAAAAGGATTGTGAGCACACGCCTACAACTTGTATCAAGTTTCCGGGTAACAGTTGTCGTTACAAACTTATCTTCTTTATACTTAGCATTGTTATTGTTATTGTAATTTCATTTTGTCATCAACAAAGAGGTTTATACAAATTCCCGCTTGTAATTTGTATTGACATTATATACTTTTCGTAATAATTAGCATAAAGAATCAAACTAAGTGCAAGCATAATCTATCATTATTTAACACATAACATGAATTTGAAGAAACAATCTCACATCCTTTAAACATGAAGAATCAAAATATTAAACATATGACTCAATTTTTTCCATGAAAACCTCACATTTTAACACATCACAGAATCAAATCAAACTCCACTAAAAATTAAAAGCCCTAACACAAAGAATCAATAATTAACAAGAAATTTACAAGGAAAAAAGGCCCTAACATAATTTAACACAAAAAATTACAAGAAAGAAAATGAAAACAAAAGTGAAAACAAAACAAACAATAAATTGACAAAAAAAAATTAGAAATTTATTAAGAAATATTCAAGAAATTTACTAAGAAATATTCAAGAAACAAAATATCAATAATTTAACAATTATAGGTATAAGAATTAATTTATAAGACAAAAAAAAAAGAAAAACAAAATTAAAAACAAAAATCTGTGTGACATACCTGGCGAGAGGGAGAAGAAGACCGGCGAATACTGTGCGAAGATGAGGCGAGACCCGGTGTGCGAAGGTGAGGCGAGTCGGTTCTGGATGACAGCCAATGGTCCGTTGTTCAAGGTGAGCGCCGCCGGTGAGAGTGTTAGGGTTTAGGATGCAAGAGTTTTGATAGGGAGAAGGAGAGCAGTTTTGAAATGTTTGGGTAGGCGGGTCAGTTTTTTTTCACGCGTGTTCTGTTGTGTACTCAATATTTTTTTCGGTTTTTTCTCTTTTTTTTTGACGCTTGTACTCAATATTTTCTATGCATTTCAACGTCGAAAATTAAACATCTAAAAGCTCCGTTTTTTTTAGACGGTTAATCAAGCGTCGAAAATAAAGTGTCAAAAAACTCCTTGTTTTTTAGTAGTGAGCGGCCAATATGTTAACATTGAGTCGCTGTTACTAACAGCGGTCTATTTGACGCAAAATCCATTCCCAACCCATTTTGCGTAGAAGCTTATTTTTACAATTAGTTTGGGAAAACTCTAAGTTAGCCAAATATTTTTAAAAAAAGCTTTAAAAAAACATTTTAAAACCACTTGAATTTTTTTTGAAATAGATGCGAAACGCGCCATTGTTCTTTCAGCCATCAGCATCACCCGGTTACCAACTCACCTAAAACATTTTCGCAAAACTCAAAAAACAAATAAAGCGGGAAAGTTTTCCACCTTGGCAATCCTCCTTCCACGATCCGTGTCAATTTTCCTTATAGCAAACACCCACCTTCGATTATTCCTTCTAATCAACGGTCCAGATCCGCTTCACAAATTTCCATTTTCTTTATTATCCCTTATAAATACTAAAAACTCAATCCCCCCAAATTCCATCCATCTCCCATTAATCGTTTTCTTCTCTAATCTTCCCATTTGAAAATCTTTTTCATCTCCCTTTCAATCTTCTCTCAACCATTTAACAATGGCACGTACCAAGCAAACCGCCAGAAAATCCACCGGAGGAAAAGCTCCAAGAAAGCAGCTAGCCACCAAGGCCGCCAGAAAGTCAGCCCCAGCCACCGGCGGAGTCAAGAAGCCTCACAGATTCAGGCCTGGAACTGTTGCTCTTCGTGAAATCAGGAAATACCAAAAGAGCACTGAACTTCTCATCCGTAAGCTTCCATTCCAGAGACTCGTAAGAGAAATCGCTCAAGATTTCAAGACTGATCTCCGATTCCAAAGCTCTGCTGTTGCTGCTCTTCAAGAAGCTGCGGAGGCGTACTTGGTTGGTCTCTTTGAAGATACTAACCTATGCGCTATTCACGCTAAGAGAGTGACTATTATGCCTAAGGATATCCAGCTTGCTAGGAGAATTAGGGGTGAGAGGGCTTAATCTGGATTTCAATTGATTTGATTGTCTAGGGTTAGGGTTTTCTTGGATGTTGAATATCAGTAGAGAAGTGTGTAATTGAAAATCTTTAAATCAATTTGACTACTAGTTGGTAATTTTCTCTGTAATTGTGGATTTAATCTCGCTTGTTCTATAGTCAATGAAATTGTTCTACATTGTTCAATGAATGCTGTGGATTTAGAATTTGGTGTTGTCTTTACTATCTAGTATGATTAGATACAATGCATCCAAAATACCATGCCAAGATAGTCTTTTCGTTGATTTGTGTATTTGTATATGTGATTGTTGATTTCAAAACTGTCCGAAAAATGTTGATTGAAATAATTAAGAGCATATAAATTCAGAGTTGTAGATTTTGTGGACCGACTAATAAACAAGTTTGAATAAACAAATTTTGTTTGAGAGATTGTCTTTTGTAAAGATGTCTTTTAAAAGTTTATTCCAAATTTATATTTGGAGTTGTAATAATATAGCATTAGACTGGCTTTTGAGAGTCGTCTTTACAAAAGATAGTTTTAAGTAAGAATTTGTGATAAACAAAATTGACCTTTATGAATTCAACTTGATTAGGACTCATACGTGGGTAGATTTCTTAACCTTTCACATTGTCGATTGATAAGTGATTAGTGCTTTAGGCTGCCCCAAAACAGCATATTTAGAGGTTGGATTTTGCTCTTATGTGTTGAAGATGAAAATGGCCAGGGGTTCAATGATATAAGGGGGTAGTTGGTACATGGATTTCAATGATGAGAAGGGGTTTTTAGGTAAAAAAAGTTTTAAGTGAATGAGGTTAAAATATGTGAGTCTCAAAGAAAAATGTTTTGGAGGGTCCAAAGACACGAAGACACAAAAATTGACGAGAATAATAATGTAATTGTATAGTCGTTTATTTTTGTATTTGTCAAATAAAAACTCCAAGTGTTAGGAGTTAGCTAGAAAGTAGTTAAGTCACATGCCTATTTGTGTTTTTAAAAACCATGTGTTAGGCATTTAATCATTTTGTTTTGTGCCTATATATGGAGGCATATACTCATTGTAATAGGAAGCTTTTGGATGATTAATAAACAAATACTTAGAATTCAAGAGAGAGAGTTTCTCTTTTAAAGGGAAAGTGCAAGAGCATTTTCTATTCTATCTTCTTGTCTTTGTGGTGAATCATAAAAGATTATAGCAAGATTCCATGAATATTAAGGTGAGTAAAGCCTTAATTGAGAGTAGGGTTGGATAGAGTTTGGTCTAAACCGCAAACCAAACCGGAATTTAAGTATTTGGTTTGGTCTACGGTCTAAATGGTTTGGTCTGGTTTTTTTAAAAAATAAAATACGATTTCCGGTCCGTTCTTGGTTTTAAAATTTTCAGACCGGACCGGACCGGAAAACCGTAATAATTTCCTTATATTAGAAGGCCCAAGTATGAAGTTTGGACTCTGGTGGCCCAACTCCCAAAATCAAAATCCCAATTAACTTAAATAAATATTATATAAATCCACCTTAAAGAAAGTTGAAAACCCTAGTAAGATGTACTCTAGTTTCTTCAACCCAAAATCCAACAAACGACGCTCCCTTCTTCAACCTTCTACTGTTTGACTCACTCAGCCACTCAGGTAATTATTTCTCCATCTCAACTAGGTTCGTTCTTGCTTCTTTCTTGATTTTTAATATAGTTTCTTTTTATTTTATAGTCTCCATCTCCATCTCCATACACACAACCCAGTCCGCAAGCCCCAACTCCCAACGGTTGACGACTTGACTGTTGATTTTCACCACGGAATCAAGTGTAGAATCTATTTTGGTTGATTTTTTTAGGGTTTTTTTGTTCAGTTTGTGTATTTTGAATATTTATAACTTGTATTTCGATTTTTTTTTCGTTTTTTAGTTGATATTATGGTGATATTTTAGTTCAGTTTTTTCTTTATTTTTGGCTATTTTTGTTCAGTTTGTGTATTTTTGGTTGACATAATTAAGTACCTTTAATTATGTACGTATATTAATATTTATGTATGAATGGAATACATTATGTTAGATTCTCAATTTAAAAAATACATAAAAAAGAAAAAAACTGTAGACCAGACTAGACCGTCCTAGAACGGTCTGGTCCGAAAAAATTCCAGACCGGAATTTCTGGTCTGGTCTGATTTTTCTGTCAAAGTCATGCATCGGAAAATACCACAATCTATCATCGTCTTTATCAATCTCCATGGGTGGAAAGTCATGCATCGGAATTTCGACTCCAATGTCTACGTCCTCGTCATCTCCAACACCCCTCTTCACTGCCTCGGCGGTCTCCATCACTCTCTGACTTCCTTCCATCGGCAACTGCAATCACAATCACAATTGCAACCAAATATATAAAGCTAATTGAACAGAAAGGTCAACGATATAGTAAAAAGTTTAATATGGGTATAAGAACAAAAATTTCAACTGATTATGTTCTTTAAAATGACCCACATTGTTGTTCTACTTATCCATTAAAGCTTGCCTTTTTACTTTACGAACCATCTTCTTAAAATTATTGACAAACATATCAAGCTCCCAAAGTGTTTCTGTATCAACAACTTCACTATCAACATCGTCACTTTCTTATCAGATCCAGCAAATTCACCATCTTCAAGAAATCGTTCATTTCGTGTTGTTTTTCTGACTGAAAAGATTGATGAAACTTTTCTCCAACTCTTCATCAATTCAATACTTGACTTCTTGAAGTTGTTTTTACCAAATCCACACAACATCATGTTTTCCTAGTCAAAAAACACACCCACTTTCCGTAAATGAGACCGGATAAGTAAAATAATTTGGCTCTGTCAAATATTTCAGTCCAAAAACGATGTGTGAGACGCTGTTTGATCTTTCTTAAATTGTTGACATCCTTGAGCTTATCTAGGAATTTAACTCATAAGTTTTCCTGCAATATGTCAAATAACATTCTAAGAATTTAACTCTACTGAAATACATAAAAGAACCAAACATATAGTTGCTAATAATTATACCGAATTTGACTCTAGCGAACACTAAAACATCTAGAAAGTATGCTTTAGATGGTTCAAATAATTTCTTATATTCCAAAATATACATTTTAGGAAAATTTGTTCAAAATAATCTCAACTATCACCCATTGGCCAAAAATAATCCCAACTATCAATTATTTTTTAATAATCTCAACTATTCTTATAATTTGTTGAAAACATGCCTACCCTCTTGTTACTGGCTAGAATAGGTACCTTTTTCACTTTTTTTCCTTTTCTTTTTTACTTAACTGTTCAAAATAATCCTTTCCCTTCATCTATTAATCAAAAAAGAAAGAAAAAAAGTTGAAATGTTATTGGAGCCGGTTAAATAGGAGGTGTGTATATTTTCAACAAATTATGAGAATAGTTGAGATTATTAAAAAAATTGATAGTTGGGAATATTTTTGGCCAACGGGTGATAGTTGGGATTATTTTGAGCAAATTTTTCTACATTTTATTGGATATCGCAAGTGGATCATCAACATCCCATTGTAACAATAATGTCTTATGTACTTATCTTAGATGATATAATGACAGTATTCTGCAAAGTTCACTTTTGCGCCTTTAAGATATGAAAATGTAGAATGACATATACTATTTGCATTGTACTCCCTTCAATTCATTTAATTTGCACCTCTTTGTAAATTTCATGAAATTTAATTGCTCGAAATCAAAAGTGTTACCTTATTAATCAGTTGATCATAAGAGAGAAAATGGTCATGTAAATTCATCTTGTTTTGTTTGTCGTTCGCACTCATTTGTAAACTTGAAATGTACAAACCAAAAATGCATCATATCCAAAACATGTAGGGAGGTAATGGACCAAATTGGGCAACCATACGATGGAAATCAAAAGAAAAAATTACCCAAAAACAAATTAAATATATCTCTTGAGGTATGAACATCTTGGGATTCACTTTGTAACAACATTATACACAAGACAGAAACATGACAAAACAATATTTAATTGGTTGATATAATAAACTTTAATCAAAGTCTTAGAATAACCAACACAAAAAACATGTTTTCATCACTCATATTTTTGTTAATCTGTTCTCGTTTCTAAGATCAAAATTAAATATATTAAAAAAACAAAGAAAAAATTAACGAGAAAAACATGTTTAGAAGACCAATGCACTTACCCAATTCTCCCTCAGATGTCAATGTTCCGTGATACCTATATTTCATTAATTCCAATTTTCACCTAAACTATAAATAATATTCAATTATGACTTAATTAACAAAGATATAGAACCAATAAAACATACATTTGGATTTTTGATATGCATAAGCTACAATTCATTTAAAGATAATGTATAAGTAAATCAATAATGGAATTGAAATTGAAACTTACTTTTGGATTATATGCATAAGCTACAATTCATTTAAAGGTCAAAAGGTATAAGTAAATAATAAAAAATTGAAATTGTGACAGCACACGACAACCTATAAACAAAAATTCATGAGCACACTTATTTGATTCTGGTCAATAGATAATCATCCAAAAAGTATGACCAAATTTCAATATAAACTCGATTCTCAATTGCATATATGACAAATAGGGTAACAAATCATGAGTTTTATGAGCAACTTAACACAATCATTTAGACAAATTTACACATAAAAAAAACTATAGGAGACAATTACCTCCTAAAGAAAGCTATACACTATAATCCATACTCCATTTTTTCTTAATAGTAAGTGGCAAGTATCTATGAAATTCCAACCTAATGAAGCCACCAAATGTTCTAGTGTTTAATTTCTACAAGTAAAATTAAAAAAGAAATAATGATATCACTCAAAATAGAAGTACATTACAATCCATATAAACACACGAAGCATAATAGTATGTTAGAAGTATTATCATTTATCCCTTCTAGATATCCTTATAAACAACTATATTGAACCGTTCACCTTTGTGATACTTGCTTAAAGTTTCTGTGTACTGATACCGTCATAGGGCAAAAACGCGGGAACGGTAGCGATTGCGGTAAAGGAATGGTAATATGGTAACGGGTTTATTACGGAAGTAGATAATTACAATACAAATTACAATCGGGAATTTGTATAAACCCCTTTGTTGATGACAAAATGAAATTACAATAACTATTACAAAGCTTAAAGATAACCTCGAAGATTTGTTTGTAACGACGACCGTTACCAGGAAACTTGATACAAGTTGTAGGCGTGTGCTCACTTTCCTTTTGTGATATTTCCCCCATAAAGGTACTTGGGTTTAAGAGTGAAAATTCACAACGAGATACAAACAACTACAATATACCCTTAGTACTTAGGGTATATTACTTAACAACAAAGTGTTTAGGCTTATGAGAAATGGAAGGCAAAACCAAAAGTTAATTACTCTCTTGGATTAGCAAAGACAAATGAGAGAAAGCAAGTATAAATCAGAGAATTGGGGTGTCAAACTCTATGACCAAAGGTCTCTATTTATACTACAAGTATAGAAGAGGAGCCTTTGGGTCATTAACCACAATTATGATCTTATTGATGATCAAGAACATCAATGCCATTATTCTTAGGCATTCAAGAGTATAATGCACCTTAATACTCCACAATAATTTTAGAGATTAAGAGCATTAAGAAGAATCCAAGGCATTTACTTCAAAGAAAACGAGAAGAAAAGACCAACAGTCATTTCCAGCAGCCATCGCCGAGTCGGCGATGGGGCCAAAACAAGGATCGCCGACTCGGCGATTCCTTTTGACAAAACCATTGAATTTCCAGAAGCTAAAGCCGAGTCGGCTTTAGCTCCAATGGGGGGACCGCCGAGTCGGCTTTATGGCTGACTTGGTTTTTCCCCTTAGCTTATTTTGTCCTATCTTTTAATGCCTTATGGACTTAGTATATTAATACGTATTGTCCCACTACTTTAGTAGCTTTAGTGATTTGTCACGGACTTAGTAATTTGATACGTATTGTCCCACTACTTCAGTAGTACTTAGTGATTATATACAGGATTATTAGACAATAAATGTTTAACAATCCTCCCCCATTTTGGGTATAATAAGCCTCTCATTTACCAAAACTCATAATACATTTCATGCATCAACGCTAATATCCCTTCGGATTGAATTAACGCTTAGTACAACACACTTAACAAGTGATCGAGTCAGAATTGATTTCCATAAGGAATTGAATCAATTGACCCTTCCAACCACTTGAAGATGTAGTACACACAAAACAAATAACACAAAGTTATTACCTTGACACATTATAGGGCCGTGTCCATATCTTATTCATAAGTTTATCATAGTTATTATGCCAATCTTGACTACTTGAAGCGACCACACTTCAAACTTATATAGGTAGGTTCTCAGTACGTATAAAACATATCCCCGTGACGTGGATATAACACCAAGAGCTCTTCAACCCTTGATCTTGAGAACTTTCAAGACGACTACCTTGTTTCATCACGGTACAAAGCAACGATGGGTTATATAACGAGTTGCATTACAAAAATCAAGAGGACTTTACCACATTGAATTCAGACACGATGTTACTCATGCGTGAATTAGGCCTTCCCAAATGATTTTATTGACATAAACCGATTTCAACTGAGGCTTTCTCAATTGAATCTCTATTCATGGCCTTCGTAAACGAATCCGCCACATTGAACTTAGTGTTCACATAGTCAAAAGTTATGACCCCGTTAATGATAAGTCCTTGCACTAGGCTATGCCAAAGAGTAATATGATGAGACTTACCATTATATACTTGACTATACGCTCTACCTGAAGCCGTCATGCAATCCGCATGGATTGCCACCGGTGAAATTGGCTTAGGTAACAAAGGTATCTCAAATAAGAGATTCCTCAACCACTCTGCTTCACTAGCTGCTGAAGCAAGTGCTATAAACTCAGCTGACATCGTAGAGTCGGATATACATGTTTGTTTCTGTAACAGGGCCAATAAATTCGATAGGTAATCAATATTAATGAAAATTTTTGCAAAATAATGCGGAAGTGTAAAACTGTCAATATGCTAAAAACCTTTAAAATTAAAACAAATATTTATAAGAAATTATAAATATTACATAGAAGTAGGAAAATAAAAATACATATCGTTCGTTTAAAAAAAATTATACAATAAATAAAATTAAATACGTGAAAATCATTAAACATAAAGTATATAAAAAAAGATTTGCAGCTAAGTCCTCGATATCATAAATAAATTGTACGCTGCAGCCAGGATCGGAACCTGAACTAGTTCCTGCAAAATACTGCCATCCATAACACGGATGACAGCCGGTTGAACCGGTCAGCGCTTAACGCCGAGCATAACTCCCTATCCAGCTCAAAATATGGAATAATACACTACATTTACTAAATAATAATTAGAGTACGAACTTATAATTGACACCACTGTATACTTTTACCATATTCTTTTGCTCTTTCATACTTTAAGCCATTAAGATACCATTCTCAATCCTGGCAGAAGTACGTTACTGCCACTTATACAATTCGGTAATCTTAATACTTAAGCAAGTTCTGTTGATTAATACTCATAACCGTACCATTCTTCATAGCATCAACAATAATCAAGTTTATCACTGATCAACAAACACAAACAATATGACACCTGATATATGTAAGGGTCTGGCTAGATTAGGGCCAAAGCCCTATATCTAACTGTGGTGGGGGTCGTCACCCCGCCAATGTTTATGCTCGAGCTTCTACAGGATAGGTAGCTAACCCCCTGTCTAACACCGCATTTTACGTGCCGGCCAACACGGGCGCCGGGATTTTACATGCCGGTCCATGGTTCGACATTTCCTTACTATCAGGGTCATTCAATCAATACACAGATAATTCACACAAGCACATCACATTTTTACTACTACAAGTTGACTCTGACTTTGACCAACTTAGATGTTAACTTCCTTATTTAATTATATTCTACCTATATACCCTTCTAAGTTCACTATTAAAGTTTTACTCATTCATTTGATAAATTTGTACCACTAACTTAATATTCTATAAATAGTCTTTAGATTAATTAGTATTTTCACAAGTACCTACAAATTTTTATGTCTCTTGAAATAAGTTTCAATAGTCAACATTTTTAACTTTAAAACAAATAAATATTTTAATTCTTTAACAAAAATAAGTATTTTAATTATAAATCGAGTAAAATTATATTCTATGGATAAATTTTCAAAATTAAACAAATTCACCAAAAATCGATTTTCCAAGTTGAAAAAAATAAGTAAGACTTATTAAGTTCACAAAAATGAATTTTATATTTATAAATTAAATACAAATTATAATTTTACGAAATTAATATTTCTAGTAAAAATTGAAAAAAACAAGTAACACTTTATAAGCTCACAAAATCAATACTTCTTGTAATAAAACAAGTAAAACTTATATATTCACACAAATCCATAACTTTTGTTAAAACAAGTAAAAATTTTATGCTTTTAATATTTCCATAAAATCAAAATTTCATACAAAATATATAACAATTTTATATATATATATATATATATATATATATATATATATATATATATATATATATATATATATATATATATATATATATATATATATATATATATATATATATATATATATATAGAAATATACCTTTACATCATTTCAAATAAATTTAGTCAAATAGTCAACTAAATATATATTTTGTACTAACTAGCTATTTAATATCCTTAAAGTTACTTTTTGGTATGAAATCTCATGTATTTTAGAAAACACTTCTATATAAATAACTTACAAAAATTTTATTTTCCCGAATATATCTTTTTATTAACTTTATATTTTTATTATTATAATAGAAAATTTTAATTTTATAAAAATTAAAATTATCTTTTACACAATAACTTAAATATTTAACATAACTTTAAGGATAAGCTTTAATATAAAAGATAAAGTATAATAAGAACATCCTAAGCAAGTAAGCATAACCATACTAAAAAAAATATGTTCATGAAATAATACGCAACTTTATAAACTAATATATTTAAGGGCTTACATAAAAAATATTACCTATAATATTACCATAAACATTCTTAATATAATAACATTCCTACTTAACATATTCAATATATATCATACTTTGCATATTATAAAGTAAATATAATGTAGAATGCCATATAAAAAGTAGGGTAAGAAGTTATACCATACTAGTACCAAAGAAATTAAGTAGTATGATCCTCCAAACTTGCTAAGTACTCCAAACTCCAAAATGATTATCTTTCAAGTATCCAAAAGAATATCTAACTATGCTCCAAAAAAAAATGATAATTCAAGCTATTAAAATGATGTATTATACGCCTTCTTAACTTTCTTAAACTAATTAATATTAAGAAATTTAATAATAAATTTTATTAAGTTAATTAATTAGTAGAAGAAATGGAAAAAAATAAAAAAAAATAAAATGCCTTACTCTTTAAAATCCCACGGCTAGTTGGCCTATATTTGATGAATTGCTCCCACTTTTCTAAGGTACCCATACTAAGTTAATTTATGGCTACTAATATATATATATATAGAAACTTAGGGAAATTAGGTGAGATATTTATATAAAAAAAATAAACAAAATCTTACTCCAATCTTAAAAAGATATGGGTGGTAAGGGAGACATTGAAATTTTGTCAAAACTTACCTTACTTCCTTACTTGTGTAAGTATACTACCCTTGAATATTAGGATAGGTTTATTTTATTTATTTTTTTTTTATTAGGATAGGTTTTGACTTAATAGATTTAGGTGATAAAAAAATAAAATAAATTAGTTTAGGTATTAAATTTGTTTAAAAACATAATTAAAGTTATTAATAAAATATACTAGTTTAGAATTTTATAATTAAAAGTGTTAAAGTCGTTAAAATAATTGTTAACGAAATTAAATAAGAAATTTAAATGTGAAGTTTTAGTAAACTATAAACTAAATAAAAGTATTTGAAGTTTTCGTAATATAAAGAAATAATTGGAACTTTTGGGCTCATAAAAATCAATATTTAGAGGTAATAAAATTTAAATTTTAAATTCGGGAAAAATTTAAGAAGTTGGACATGTAAATAAATAAAATAAAATAAAATAAATAATACACATCTCGGAAATTGATTCGGAGATTAACTCGATTTGGAGGTTAATACACGTTTGAAATTCAATCGAAAGGAATAATAAGATTTTTAGGAAATTAATAAAAGTTGGAGCTTAATAATAAAGAATTAGGAATAAACTGAATGAAATAAATAAATAAATAAATAAATAAATAATTGAACGGTGATAATTGAAATTTCGAGTCTGTTACAACTCTTCCCCCCTTAAGATAGTTTCGTCCCGAAACTAAAATTAACCGATAAGATTAAGAATATTTCTCTTTTACATTGGTCTCTTCCCATGTAACTTTCTCTACTACATGATTCGTGCATATAATCTTAACCAACGAAATCCTTGAATTTCTTAACTCCTTGACCCGTGTATTCGAAATTCCGACAAGCTCTCTTCGTAGGCTAAAGACTCTTAAATTTGAAAGGGGTTCATGAGCTAGAATATGTGATGGATGATGAATATATTTCCTCAACTGGTATACATTGAACACGTTATAAACTTCAGCTAATGTAACGCCGACTCATAAGAAGCTTCTCCGACCCTCCTTAGAATCTTTAAAGGTACAAAGAATTTCGAACATAACTTTCCTCTTTCTGTTACCTCAGAAGCATAAGTCTCATTTTCCTCAACTCTATGGATTAACTCAGTAATCCTGTGACCCTCAAGTTGCTCCTCGATGCTGTGATCAAAGAAATTTTTTTTTTGTTAGGTCATTCTTCCCAAATATCGTCAAACCTCATGTTGACTACAAATCTCAAATCCCAAACTTTGCATATCATGGTAAAACTCCTAGGGTAGGAATATAATGGCATTCACGGACACTCTTGGTCTTCTCCTTAAAATATAAGTTAACTCATTTGCCTTCCTAGGGTGGTATATAATTTCAAGATCAAATCCTTAATAACCTTAAGTCATCGCCTCTGGTGCATACAAATAATGCTTCTACAACTTCAAAGCAAACATCACTTTGGCAAGTTCAATATCATGCACGGGTTAATTCACTTCATGTTCCCTCAACTTCCTCGATGCATAAGCTATGACTTTTCTTTCTTGCATAAGTACACAGCCCACACCTTCAAATGAAAAATCACAATAGATCTCAAATGGTTTGCTACAATCAAGCACTATTGAAACAAAAATAGTAGTAAGTTTCTTCTTTAATTCCTCAAAAGAAATCATGTGTCTCACTTCACAGAAAATCGACTCCCCTTTTTTTTTTTTTTTTTTTTATATAACTCAAACATGGGATGAGCAACTTTAGACAACGTCTCAACATATTTCCTATTATAACCCACCTAATCCTAAAAGGCTTTGCATATAGTTATATTCCTCGGAATCGGCTATTTGACAATCGCCTTAATCTCTTTTGAATCCTCAGAAATTTCATCCTTAGACACAATATGACTCAAAAAATTTTATTTTTATTTTTATTTCTTCAAGCTAAAATTCACACTTACTGATTCCCTAACAATTTTTTTCTTTCCTCAAAGGTTTTTGAATGACCTTCAAGTGTTCCTTATATTTCTTTATGTTCCTCGAATATACCAAAATGTCATCAAGAAAAACAAAGACAAGCTTATTCAAATCAGGACAAAATTATCTCTTCATAAAATCCATAAACGTTGATGGGGCATATGCTAACCTAAATGACATCCCAAAAAAACGCAAAATGTTCATAATTGTTCTGAAACGCAATCTTAAGAATATGTTCCTCGACTATATTGATATATCTAGACCTCAAATAAATCTTACAAAACATTTGATTGCCTAGCTTTTAACTAGTCGAAAACATCATCTATTCTAGACAAGGGTAATGTCCATGATGGTAATCTTGTTAATCTCTCTTTAGTTACTGCACAACCTTATTATTTCACCCTTCTTTCTTAATAAATAGGTGCTCCCCAAGATGACATACTAGGTCAAATAAAACGTATCTCTAATAAGTAATCTAGATGTTTTTTTTTTCTTAATTCGATTAACTCAAATGAGACAAAACTGTACATAGTCTTAGAATTCAAGGTAACATCAAGAATCATATCCATATGAAAATCAGCCTCTCTCCTCGGGGGTAAACTAGGTAAATTCTCTAAAAAAAAAATCAGGGTACTCACAAACATTTGGGGTTTCCTCGAAACACAATTTGGTTTTATCCTCACTCTTTAAAATAAAATATAGATATCCCTCATCTTTATGCTTAAATATCCTAATGGCTTGAATGACATAAATGGTTTGATCAAAGGACACATAATTCTTCTTAACCAAGCACTCTCCTTCTTAGGTCTTTACCCAAATAATTTTCTCCTTACACAAAATCTCCGCGTGATAGTTTCCCAACCAATCCATCCTCAAAATAATATCACATGTGCCCAATCAAACACTATTAATCAGGTAGAAAAATGGTGGTCCGAAATCTCAAGAGGGAAGTTAGGAAAGATACGATCACATATGAATTGTGAGCCGTCAGGTAATATTATTTTAGAATTCAATTTATGAGGTTTGAGATGGATAATAAGATTATGATGAACAAGAGGTAGAGATAAAAGGTCAAGCTGTTTTGAAATCAAAAAGAATATCTGAGAAAGAATTTCCTATAAGAAAATGACTAGAAATAACTTTCCCTTCAAACTATTTATTTTTGCTCAATTTTTCTCTAGTTCTATGATCCTACACTCTTGGATGAAGGGATTTACTATCGTCTCTCGCCATCCCAAGTGATATTTAGATATGTGATCAATATCACATTAACATAATTCTAACAGGTAATATACATATAGTCACAAAAGCATATAGAAACTTTTATTTATTTATTTATTTTTGAAAGTATTTGAAAAACCATTTGAAAATCTTTTTTTTTATTTAAATATCGGCTATCGAGAACATCTTTATGCGTTAGAAAAAAAATTCCGCAATTCGAGAAAAATTTAGCTCTGATACCACTTGTAACAGGGCCAATAAATTCGATAGGTAATCAATATTAATGAAAATTTTTGCAAAATAATGCGGAAGTGTAAAACTGTCAATATGCTAAAAACCTTTAAAATTAAAACAAATATTTATAAGAAATTATAAATATTACATAGAAGTAGGAAAATAAAAATACATATCGTTCGTTTAAAAAAAATTATACAATAAATAAAATTAAATACGTGAAAATCATTAAACATAAAGTATATAAAAAAAGATTTGCAGCTAAGTCCTCGATATCATAAATAAATTGTACGCTGCAGCCAGGATCGGAACCTGAACTAGTTCCTGCAAAATACTGCCATCCATAACACGGATGACAGCCGGTTGAACCGGTCAGCGCTTAACGCCGAGCATAACTCCCTATCCAGCTCAAAATATGGAATAATACACTACATTTACTAAATAATAATTAGAGTACGAACTTATAATTGACACCACTGTATACTTTTACCATATTCTTTTGCTCTTTCATACTTTAAGCCATTAAGATACCATTCTCAATCCTGGCAGAAGTACGTTACTGCCACTTATACAATTCGGTAATCTTAATACTTAAGCAAGTTCTGTTGATTAATACTCATAACCGTACCATTCTTCATAGCATCAACAATAATCAAGTTTATCACTGATCAACAAACACAAACAATATGACACCTGATATATGTAAGGGTCTGGCTAGATTAGGGCCAAAGCCCTATATCTAACTGTGGTGGGGGTCGTCACCCCGCCAATGTTTATGCTCGAGCTTCTACAGGATAGGTAGCTAACCCCCTGTCTAACACCGCATTTTACGTGCCGGCCAACACGGGCGCCGGGATTTTACATGCCGGTCCATGGTTCGACATTTCCTTACTATCAGGGTCATTCAATCAATACACAGATAATTCACACAAGCACATCACATTTTTACTACTACAAGTTGACTCTGACTTTGACCAACTTAGATGTTAACTTCCTTATTTAATTATATTCTACCTATATACCCTTCTAAGTTCACTATTAAAGTTTTACTCATTCATTTGATAAATTTGTACCACTAACTTAATATTCTATAAATAGTCTTTAGATTAATTAGTATTTTCACAAGTACCTACAAATTTTTATGTCTCTTGAAATAAGTTTCAATAGTCAACATTTTTAACTTTAAAACAAATAAATATTTTAATTCTTTAACAAAAATAAGTATTTTAATTATAAATCGAGTAAAATTATATTCTATGGATAAATTTTCAAAATTAAACAAATTCACCAAAAATCGATTTTCCAAGTTGAAAAAAATAAGTAAGACTTATTAAGTTCACAAAAATGAATTTTATATTTATAAATTAAATACAAATTATAATTTTACGAAATTAATATTTCTAGTAAAAATTGAAAAAAAACAAGTAACACTTTATAAGCTCACAAAATCAATACTTCTTGTAATAAAACAAGTAAAACTTATATATTCACACAAATCCATAACTTTTGTTAAAACAAGTAAAAATTTTATGCTTTTAATATTTCCATAAAATCAAAATTTCATACAAAATATATAACAATTTTATATATATATATATATATATATATATATATATATATATATATATATATATATATATATATATATATATATATATATATATATATATATATATATATATATATATATATATATATATATATATATATATATATATAGAAATATACCTTTACATCATTTCAAATAAATTTAGTCAAATAGTCAACTAAATATATATTTTGTACTAACTAGCTATTTAATATCCTTAAAGTTACTTTTTGGTATGAAATCTCATGTATTTTAGAAAACACTTCTATATAAATAACTTACAAAAATTTTATTTTCCCGAATATATCTTTTTATTAACTTTATATTTTTATTATTATAATAGAAAATTTTAATTTTATAAAAATTAAAATTATCTTTTACACAATAACTTAAATATTTAACATAACTTTAAGGATAAGCTTTAATATAAAAGATAAAGTATAATAAGAACATCCTAAGCAAGTAAGCATAACCATACTAAAAAAAATATGTTCATGAAATAATACGCAACTTTATAAACTAATATATTTAAGGGCTTACATAAAAAATATTACCTATAATATTACCATAAACATTCTTAATATAATAACATTTCTACTTAACATATTCAATATATATCATACTTTGCATATTATAAAGTAAATATAATGTAGAATGCCATATAAAAAGTAGGGTAAGAAGTTATACCATACTAGTACCAAAGAAATTAAGTAGTATGATCCTCCAAACTTGCTAAGTACTCCAAACTCCAAAATGATTATCTTTCAAGTATCCAAAAGAATATCTAACTATGCTCCAAAAAAAAATGATAATTCAAGCTATTAAAATGATGTATTATACGCCTTCTTAACTTTCTTAAACTAATTAATATTAAGAAATTTAATAATAAATTTTATTAAGTTAATTAATTAGTAGAAGAAATGGAAAAAAATAAAAAAAAATAAAATGCCTTACTCTTTAAAATCCCACGGCTAGTTGGCCTATATTTGATGAATTGCTCCCACTTTTCTAAGGTACCCATACTAAGTTAATTTATGGCTACTAATATATATATATATAGAAACTTAGGGAAATTAGGTGAGATATTTATATAAAAAAAATAAACAAAATCTTACTCCAATCTTAAAAAGATATGGGTGGTAAGGGAGACATTGAAATTTTGTCAAAACTTACCTTACTTCCTTACTTGTGTAAGTATACTACCCTTGAATATTAGGATAGGTTTATTTTATTTATTTTTTTTTTATTAGGATAGGTTTTGACTTAATAGATTTAGGTGATAAAAAAATAAAATAAATTAGTTTAGGTATTAAATTTGTTTAAAAACATAATTAAAGTTATTAATAAAATATACTAGTTTAGAATTTTATAATTAAAAGTGTTAAAGTCGTTAAAATAATTGTTAACGAAATTAAATAAGAAATTTAAATGTGAAGTTTTAGTAAACTATAAACTAAATAAAAGTATTTGAAGTTTTCGTAATATAAAGAAATAATTGGAACTTTTGGGCTCATAAAAATCAATATTTAGAGGTAATAAAATTTAAATTTTAAATTCGGGAAAAATTTAAGAAGTTGGACATGTAAATAAATAAAATAAAATAAAATAAATAATACACATCTCGGAAATTGATTCGGAGATTAACTCGATTTGGAGGTTAATACACGTTTGAAATTCAATCGAAAGGAATAATAAGATTTTTAGGAAATTAATAAAAGTTGGAGCTTAATAATAAAGAATTAGGAATAAACTGAATGAAATAAATAAATAAATAAATAAATAAATAATTGAACGGTGATAATTGAAATTTCGAGTCTGTTACAGTTTCTTAGAGGACCAAGAAACGACACCTCCCCCATAAATAAACACCCATCCACTAGTAGAAGAGTTATCCTCTTCATTAGTGATCCAACTAGCATCAGAATAACCTTCTAGAATAGGAGGTTCTCCGCTATACGCAATACCATAATCCTTGGTACGCAACAAGTATCTTAATACTCTTTTTATCGCCATCCAATGATGGGGACTCGGGTTACTAGTAAATCTACTAAGTTTACCAACCGCAAATGCTATGTCAGGCCTAGTACTTGTCATAGCATACATCAAAGATCCTATGACCTTTGAATACTCCAATTGTGAAATTGGTTGACCGGTATGTTTGGCAAATTTCATACCTGGTTCTATGGGAGTAGAGACCGGCGTTTTATCAAGCATATTGAACCGCTTAAGTATCTTCTCAATGTAGTGAGCTTGACTTAACTTAATATGGTTACCTTGTCTCATGATCTTAATACCTAAGATCACATCGGCCTCCCACATATCCTTCATCTGGAAGGATCTAGACAAAAAATCTTTTGTCTCTTGTACTTGTGTTAAACTAGTACCAAAGATAAGCATGTCATCAACATATAGGCAAATGATGACGCCATTTCCATGGCTATCAAATTTGCTATAAACACACTTATCTGCTTGATTCAACTTGAATCCAAAAGACAATATGGTTTCATCAAATTTTTGATGCCATTGCTTAGGTGCTTGTTTAAGTCCATATAAGGATTTAACAATTTTACACACCTTTTGCTCATGCCCTTTCACAACAAACCCTTCGGGTTGTTTCATATATACTTCCTCATCTAATTCCCCATATAGAAATGCGGCTTAAACATCCATTTGATGTATGTCTAGATGATAGACCGTAACTAGCGCTACCAATAACCGAATAATGGTTATTCTTGCAACCGGTGCATATGTATCGAAATGATCGATACCGTGCTTTTGTCTAAAGCCTTGTGCCACTAAACGGGCTTTGAATTTATCAATAATACCATCGATTTTCATTTTCTTCCTGAAAATCCACTTGCAACCTATTGGTTTACAATAAAGCTGTTCATGGGCGGGCTACCCGCCAGGCCCGGCCCGTCCGTCTCGAAAAACGGGCGGGCGCGGGTAGCATTTTTTAAAAAAAATTTAAAGTTTGGGCGGGTATTACCCGCCCGCCAAGATAAATGGGCGGGTAGCGACAATAAAAAAATACCCGCGGGTATACCCGCCCGCCCGCTTATTTTAATATATTAATAAATAATAATATTCTTTGGGCTTTTTTATTGTACCCAACAATTTTAGTCCACTACTCCATGAGTCCATGTCCAATACATTTTAATACCCCTTACTTATTTAGGGTTAGAGTATTCTAGGTTTTTAGTTTTTACATACACTGCCGTCACTCCTCCATTTTAATACTCCTTACTTTAGTTTTTTAGTTTTTCCATTACCATTTTGGACTATGTATTGTATTTGAATTATTATCAAAACTTAATTTTATATTTTGTATTGTATTTTTGGTATTTATGAGAAAATACCCGCGGCGCCCGCGGCACTCGCCCGCTTTAAAAATGGGCGGGTAGCGACAAAAAAATATGCCCGCAATCGCGGGCGGGCATTTGAATTTTTCTGCCCGCGGGTAGATTTTGTAGCAAATACCCGCCCCGCTACCCGCGCCCGCCCGCCCATGAACAGCTCTAGTTTACAAGTAGGAGGAAGATCCACTAACACCCAAGTGTTATTTCCCATGATGGATTGCATCTCATCATCAATAGCCTCTTTCCAAAAAGTGCTATCATGTGATGCCATAGCATCGCTGTAAGTCAATGGGTCACCTTTCACATTATATAAATATGGAACACTAGAAGATACTTCACTTCTATCACCTTCAACCAAGTATACTTGGAAATCCGGTCCAAAACTTTTCGCTTTCCGTTGTCTCTTACTCCGTTTAGGAATAAGATCAACTAAATCTTGTTCACCTAGTTGTTGACTTTCATCAATACCTAGTAGTGAACCTTGTTGATTTTCATCAACATTGTCATTGGTACAAACTTGTAGATTTCTTCGTCTACTCAATGATGAAAATCTATTTTCATCAAAAATTGCATCTCTTGACTCTATAATCGAATGAATCGATATATAGTGATTTTGTTCTATTACATAGAACCTATAAGTTTTGCTATGAATAGCATAACCTATAAAGATGCACTCAACACCTCGTTCACCGAGTTTCTTTCTTTTGTTACCGGACAATCTTACAATGGCCCTACAACCCCAAACCTTAAGATAACTTAAGTTTGATTTCTTTTTGTACTAAAACTCATAAGGAGTTTCCTTATTCGTTCTCATTGGAACTCGGTTAAGAATGTGACAAGCCGTCAACATTGCTTCACCCCAAAATCCATCACTCAAACCCGAGTAGGATAACATGGAATTAACCATCTCTTGTAGAGTACGGTTTTTCCTCTCCGCCACACCATTAGATTGTGGTGCATAACCGGCGGGGGTTTCATGTATAATACCCATTGACTTAAAATAGTTAGGATCATAATATTCACCTCCTTTATCGGTTCTTAACCTTTTAAGTTTACTTCCAATTTGTAATTCTACTTCATTTTTGTAAATCTTAAAATGTTCAAGAGCCTCATCTTTTGTATGTAAAAGATGTACATAGCAAAACTTTGAGAAATCATCAATAAAAGTTATAACATACCTTTTATTTCCCAAAGACGGTGTACTATGAAAATCACAAAGATCATTATGGATTAACTCCAAAATTTCGGATTTTCGTTTAACACTTTTAAAAGGTGTTCTAGTGATCTTATTTAACATGCACGTCTTGCAATTTTTAGACATTTTAATACACATAGGAATTAAATCATGTTTACACATAAAAGAAACTTTATCAAAGTTTACATGTCCTAATCTAACATGCCATAGATAATGCAAATCATCATTTTCATTCATATTAGAAACATTACAAACAAAGTTTTTATTTAAATCTAAAGACAATTTAAATAAGCTATTACATAAATAAGCACGACCAATAAACAAATTGTTTTTAGAGATAATACACCTATCGGCTTCAAACACTAGTTTGTAGGCCAATCGATTCAAAATAGGACCCGAGACTAAATTTCTACTAATTTCGGGTGCAAAATACACATCCCTTAAAACTAAGAGATTCCCCGAAGTAAACAATAGCTCAATTTGTCCTTTGCCTTGGACCATGATAGGTGCATTGTTTCCTATGTAGAGATGCTCCCCATCAACAACCTTATTAAAGGATTTGAACCATTTAGTAGAATTGCAAACATGCCTCGATGCCCCCGAATCGATCCACCAAGACAAAGAATCATCCTGCATAGCACTAATATTAGTATTCATAGATGAAAAACTTATATTAGAATTTTCATTCAAAAATGCAAGATTAGCTTGAGTGGATGGTCCTTTGCTTTTTGAAGCTTGACCACTCCCCTTTGCCTTCTTTTGCTTGTTCTTTAGAACAAAGCAATTTTTCCTTCGGTGCCCGGGTTTACCACACTTCCAACATACCTTTTCGGTATTGGGAATAGTAGCCTTGCCCTTGGAAGTATCATTTCTCTTCCTCTTATCTCCGGAACGGGATGGTTTCCTTTCCGCAACCATGTTAATGGTCCCAACATTAGGATTTTCATCCTTGCGATTCTCATGAATCCGTATGCTAGACTCGACAATTATATGTTGTCCAAGATCGGAGAGTGTAATCTCCTCTCTTTTATGCTTTAAAGCATGTCTAACATCCCTCCATGAAGGAGGCAATTTGTCTATGATACTCGACACAAGAAAGACCTCATCAATTTCAATTTTGTGCAATTTTAAGTTAGCATGCATCCTTTGTAATTCATGAAATTGATCTATAATAGGGCGATCTTCTACCATTTTATAAGAATTAAAGTTACTTACTAGGAACTTTTTGGAGCTAGCATCCTCCGCCATGTACTTGTTCTCCAAAGCATCCCACAACTCCTTAGCGGAGTCATGGTATTGATAGATGTCGAACAAGGCATCTTGCATGCCATTGTGGATGTGACCCCGACAAACGAAGTCGTCATTGTCCCATTTGGACCGCTTCCTATTTTGTTCAAGCACCTCGGTCTCCGGATCATCGGGCTTGGGTGCATCCGGCTTAGGTGAACTAATCACATAAGCCACGTTCAAGGTAGTGAGCATGAACATCATCTTCTTTTGCCAACGTCTAAAGTGGACGCCGACAAATTTTTCGAGCTTAGCAAAGTTCGAGGTAAAATCCTTCATTGTTGCTATCGATGAAGAATATCACAAAAGATTATTACGGAAGTAAATAATTACAATACAAATTACAATCGGGAATTTGTATAAACCCCTTTGTTGATGACAAAATGAAATTACAATAACTAGTACAAAGCTTAAAGATAACCTCGAAGATTTGTTTGTAACGACGACCGTTACCCGAAAACTTGATACAAGTTGTAGGCGTGTGCTCACTTTCCTTTTGTGATATTTCCCCCATAAAGGTACTTGGGTTTAAGAGTGAAAATTCACAACGAGATACAAACAACTACAATATACCCTTAGTACTTAGGGTATATTACTTAACAACAAAGTGTTTAGGCTTATGAGAAATGGAAGGCAAAACCAAAAGTTAATTACTCTCTTGGATTAGCAAAGACAAATGAGAGAAAGCAAGTATAATTCAGAGAATTATGGTGTCAAACTCTATGACCAAAGGTCACTATTTATACTACAAGTATAGAAGAGGAGCCTTTGGGTCATTAACCACAATTATGATCATATTGATGATCAAGAACATCAATGCCATTATTCTTAGGCATTCAAGAGTATAATGCACCTTAATACTCCACAATAATTTCAGAGATTAAGAGCATTAAGAAGAATCCAAGGCATTTACTTCAAAGAAACGGGAAGAAATGACCAACGATCATTTCCAGCAGCCATCGCCGAGTCGGCGAAGTCGGCAATGGGGCCAAAACAAGGATCGCCGACTCGGCGATTCCTTCTGACAAAACCATTGAATTTCCAGGAGCTAAAGCAGTCGGCTTTAGCTCCAATGGGGGGACCGCCGAGTCGGCTTTATGGCTGACTTGGTTTTTCCCCTTAGCTTGTTTTGTCCTATCTTTTAATGCCTTATGGAATTAGTATTTAGTGATTTATCACGGACTTAGTAATTTGATACGTATTGTCCCACTACTTTAGTAATACTTAGTGATTATATACATGATTATTAGACACTAAATGTTCAACAGGGTTGTCATATCGCCAAATATCGGTAAAAAAATGAGATTTCCCTTAAACAAGACTAAACACGGTTTTTTTAAACTCCTACAATTGTGTATGGCATAAATATGTTTTAGAATACTAACATGAAAAGGCAGATTCAATTCAAGACTAAAAGATCCACGTTTTGTCCTCGGAAGTAACGATGACGAAAAGGGTAGAAGAAATAAGCATCAACTAATGCAACAAAGTGTTTTTCTGTTTCAACCAAAGCCACCTCAATAAATTGCATAAAGTCCCTAAGCTGAAACCACAAGTAATTAGTTGGAAAAGTCCATAGAATTAAACAAGTTCACATTAAGCATGGTCTAAACCAGTTTGATTCTCTGGAGACACAACTAATTAAATACAACATTTTGAGACTATTGAGATTCATTTTTGTGTCTTGAAGTTGACACAAGTGATAAGGAGAAAGTGTTGATTAATGTCAAGCAATCAACTTAATCAAAAACTTAAGCTGATGGTTGAGATCTCAAGATATGTTATATACTTTAACAAGCGATCTTACACGAGAGCCTATTAGGCTAGACGTGTATTAGATGTGATATCACACTATAAATAATGAGTGGTTGAGATTCGAACATGTGAACTCACGTTAGCTTGTGATACCATGTCAAAGTGCCATTTCAACCAAAAGTTTAAGCAAATAGCTGAGATTCTAAAATATATTATATACTCTTAACAATTAACTTGAACTTGCATCCTTACAAAGGACGAAAGTTCATTTTTGTCATTTATTTCCTTATTTCAACATCATTTGCAATTAGTTTGAACAATTATTAATTAAAATTTAGTTATTTGAGCTATTAATATAAGTTTGACTTTAAAGTTATAAACAAAATATGATTTCTTAGGCAGCCACCCTACCATTTAGTGTAGTATAAAAAAAGTCCCTAATATACTTTCATTATACTTATTATATTTGACTTTTTATGCATTTGGATGTGTTATTTATTACATTGTACACATCTAAATATTATAAAAAGTTAATATATGACAAAATATAATTAGACGATTCAAACAAAATTCCATTTGACAATATTTTTACTTATATATTAACCGCATTATACAATATAAGTTTAAACGATGTTGAAGTGCTCATTGTTAGCCACATGTGAGTTGTTCCACATCGGAGAAAGAGAAGAGTATGCATCACTTTATATACTCAAGGAGTAACTCCTACTATTACCAATTGATTTTAGTAGTGAACCTTCTTTGGATTTATGAATGGTCTACTTCTTGTCCTCCTTATTTGGATTGCCCAGACCTATTTTCTAAATTCTATCAAACGATCAATAATATTTATAATCAAAACTCTAAAATGTAGCATGCATTTTAGAAATCATAAGGGAGGAAGTATGGTAATATGTTTTGGTTGGTCCCCCTTTAAAAGCTAAAGCCGAGTTGGCTTTAGCTACTGGAACAAGGGGTTTTGTCAGAAGGTTTCGCCCAGTCGGCGATCCTTGGGATGGGCTCACCGCCGACTCGGCGATGGAGGCTGGAAATTATACCGTTGCTTTTTCTTCCCGATTTCAATGTAGTAAATGCTTTGGATTCTTCCTTAATGCTCATTATCTCTGGTTTTATGAAGGAGTAAAATGCCATTGTTAATGACATTGATTGGTATGATTATGATTGTAATCAATCATAATCTTTATGGTGATTTATGGGCATAGGCTCCTCCTTTATACTCTTTGAGTATAAATAGAGGTCCTTGGTCTTTGAGATGCTTGCACCTTTTCTCTGAATTTCTCTAAGTCTTCCTCTCATTTGTCTTGTGCTATTCAAGAGAGTAATTAACTCTTGTTGTGCATTCCATTGCTTATAATTCCTAAACACATTGTTATTAAGAGATATACCCTAAGTACTAAGGGTATATTGAAGTTGTTTGTATCTTGTTGTGAATTTCCACTCTTAAACCCAAGTACCTTTGTGGGGGAAATATCACAAAAGGAAAGTTAGCACACGCCTACAACTTCTATCAAGTTTCCGGGTAACGGTCGTCATTACCAACAAATCTTCGAGGTTAACTTTAGCTTTGTAATAGTTATTGTAATTTCATTTTTGTCATCAACAAAAGGGATTATACAAATTCCCAATTGTAATTATTTAATTCCGTTATAATTTTCACCTAAAAACTATAAGTTAAATTCAATTATGACTTAATTAATAAAGACATAGTTACAACAAAACATACATTTGGATTTGATATGCATAAGCTACAATTCATTTAAAGATAATGTATAAGTAAATCAATAATGGAATTGAACATGAAACTTACTTTTGGATTATATGCATAAGCTACAATTCAAGGTCAAAAACTATAAGTAAATAATAAAAAATTAAAATTGTGACAACACACGACAACCTATAAACAAAAATTCATGAGCACACTTATTTGATTCTGCTCGATAGATAATCATTCAAAAAATATGACCAAATTTGAATATAAACTCAATTCTCAATTGCATATATGACAAATGGGGTAACAAATAGGGGCAAAGCCAGGATTTTCATTTAGGGGGGCCGAATTGTCGCTATATAAACTCAAAAAATATGACCAAATTTGAATATAAACTCAATTCTCAATTGCATATATGACAAATGGGGTAACAAACAGGGGCGAAGCGAGGATTTTCAGTTAGGGGGGCCGAATTGTCGCTATATAAGCTCAAAAAATATGACCAAATTTGAATATAAACTCAATTCTCAATTGCATATATGACAAATGGGGTAACAAACAGGGGCGAAGCCAGGATTTTCAGTTAGGGGGGGCTGAATTGTCGCTATATAAGCAAGTTATTTACTTCATTATATAAAAACTAGTTAAACTATGAAAATTTGAATCATATAGACTGAATTAACTTAAATCATAGCAAAAATTATATTGACAAATAGAGTTGAAGTTTTCCTATAATTACCCTTTGAAAAAGAAACTAAATGTTTGTCACTTCATATATTTGTCTTATTAGACTCCAAAAAAAAATTACTATTAAAATTAAGATAACAAAAATATAGACACACACTAAAAAAGGATGAATGTCAATATGAAAGATAGATAGTAATGACTTTATAGTATATATTAAATCAGCCCGTTTTGTATGAGACCATCTCACCATTAGACGAGTATATACAAGTAAGCCAATTTGCCTAAGTGATCACTTTAAGGTTAATTATAAGTGTAACTTAAGGACTAAAAAATAATAGTTTAAATTAAAAATATGTTACCTCAACCATTGACCTATAGTAATTTTTATTACAATCATGCACTCTTTAACTTATATAATATATTAATAAGTAAGGTGGGCCGAAATCAAAAGCACAAAAAATTACATTTTCGACAAGGGGGGCCGGGCCTCCGCCGGCGCCCGGTGTAGCTTCGCCCCTGGTAACAAATCATGAGTTTTATGAGCAACTTAACACAATCATTCAGACAAACTTAACAAATTTACACTATAATAATCCATACTCCATTTTTTCTTAATAGTAAGTGGCAAGTATGTATGAAATTCCAACCTAATGAAGCCACCAAATGTTCTAGTGTTTTCTACAAGTAAAATTAAAAAAGAAATAATGATATCACTCAAAATAGAAGTACATTTCAATCCATATAAACACACGAAGCATAATAGTATGTTAGAAGTATTATCATTTATCGGAAGTAAATTATCATTCAATCCATGTAAATTATCGGAAGTAACGATGACGAAAAGGGTAGAAGAAATAAGCATCAACTAATGCAACAAAGTGTTTTTCTGTTTCAACCAAAGCCACCTCAATAAATTGCATAAAGTCCCTAAGCTGAAACCACAAGTAATTAGTTGGAAAAGTCCATAGAAGAAAGCCTTCAATTAAATGATAAATAAAAGATTAAACAAGTTCACATTAAGAATGGTCTAAACCAGTTTGATTATCTGGAGACACAACTAATTAAATACAACATTTTGAGACTATTGAGATTCATTTTTGTGTCATGAAGTTGACACAAGTGATGAGCGAGAAAGTGTTAATTAATGTCAAGCAACCAACTAAATCAAAAACTTAAGCTGATGGTTGAGATCTTAAGATATGTTATATACTTTAACATGCGACCTAACCTTACACGAGAGCCTATTAGGCTAGAAGTGTAGATGTGATATTACACTTTAAATGATGGGTGGTTGAGATTCGGACATATGACCTCATGTTAGCTTGTGATACCATGTTAAAGTGTCATTTCAACCAAAAGTTTAAGCAAATAGCTGAAACTCTAAAATTTTTATGTACTCTAAAAATTAACTTGAACTTGCATCCTTACAAAGGACGAAAGTTCATTTTTGTCATTTATTTCCTTATTTAGTTTGAGCAATTATTAATTAAAATTTAGTTATTTGAGCTATTAATATAAGTTTGACTTTAAACTTATAAACAAAATATGATTTCTTAGGCAGCCACCCTACCATTTAGTTTAGTATATAAAAAGTCCCTACTATACTTACATACTGTGCCTAAGCTGAAAGCACAAGGTAATTAGTTGGAAAAGTCCATAGAAAAAAGCCTTCAATTAAATGATAAAAAAGATTAAACAAGTTCACATTAAGCATGGTCTAAACCAGTTTGATTCTCTGGAGACACAACTAACTAAGTACAAAATTTTGAGTCTATTGAGATTCATTTTTTTGTCTTGAAGTTGACACAAGTAATGAGTGAGAAAGTGTTAGTTAATGTTCAGGAACCAACTCAAGCAAAAATTTAAGCTGATGGTTGAGACCCCAAAATTTGTTATATATACTAACACGCGCCCTTACACGAGAGCCTATTAGGCTAAATGTGTAGATGTGATATTACACTTTAAATGGTGGGTGGTTGAGATTCGGACATGTGACCTCACGTTAGCTTGTGATACCATGTTAAAGTGCCATTTCAACCAAAATTTTAAGCAAATAGCCGAAACTTTAAAATATTTATGTACTCTGAAAATTAACTTGAACTTGCATCCTTACAAAAGGACGAAAGTTCATTTTTGTCATTTATTTCCTTATTTCAACATCATTTGCAATTAGTTTGAGCAATTATTAATTAAAGTTTAATTATTTGAGCTATTAATATAAGTTTGAAAAGTTATAAACAAAATATGATTTCTTAGGCAGCCACCCTACCATTTAGTGTAGTATAAAAAAAGTCCCTAATATACTTTCATTATACTTATTATATTTGACTTTTTATGCATTTGGATGTGTTATTTATTACATTGTACACATCTAAATATTATAAAAAGTTAATATATGACAAAATGTAATTAGACGATTCAAACAAGATTCTATTTGACAATATTTTTGCTTATATATTAACCGCATTATACAATATAAGTTTAAACGATGTTGAAGTGCTCATTGTTACCCACATGTGAGTTGTTCCACATCGGAGAAAGAGAAGAGTATGCATCACTTTATATACTCAAGGAGTAACTCCTACTATTACCAATTGTTTTTAGTAGTGAACCTTCTTTGGGTTTATGAGTGGTCTACTTCTTCTCCTCCTTATTTGGATTGCCCAGGCCTATTTTCTAAATTCTATCAAATGATAAATAGTGTCTATAATCAAAACTCTAAAATGTAGCATGCATTTTAGAAATCATAAGGGAGGAAGTATGGTTATATGTTATGATGTTAGGGATACTTCATAAGATTCACTCAAATTTATTACATCTTTTATGAAATAGGTTTTGGTTGGTAGTAGGCTGCTAAGTTGCTAAGTACCCACGTAAGCTGCCAACGACATGTCCACATCTAACCGAGTTTTGATATGTACTTACTATAATTATGACTGAACAAGACGCCTTAGCAAATATGTCCCTTTTTTGTTGGGAAATTAAATTTAAGTACTCCATATGAGATACTCCCTCGCTCCGTTCGGATAAATTAGTAGTATAGAAAAAATGAGTAAGGATTAAAAAGTGGTAATAAATAAAGAGAGAGAATAAATTGTGTGGATAAAGTGTATGAATAAGATTAAAAGAAAGTGGTAGACCATAGTCCAAAAATAAAAATGTGCAATTTAAGTGGGACGGACGAAAATAAAAAATGCTGCAGATTATAAGGGAAAGAGGGAGTAGTAGCAAAGAGAAAAGTGGTGAGAATTAAGAAAGTGGTAATAAATGAAAAGAAATCAGAATGGATTGTGTGGATGAAATTAAAAGAGAGTTAAAATGTATGAGTGAGATTAAAAGAAATGGTGGGCTATAGTCCAAAAATAGAAATGCTGCAATTTATGTGAGACGGACGAAAATAGAAAATGCTAGCTGCAAATTCATAGGGACAGAGGGAGTATTTGAAAACAATGATTTCATTCAATAATTTAGAATTTGGTCAAATATATTATTTGGCAAATTAAAAATTTTCAAATTTAAATTTGGATTAAATTTCACTATTGTTTTTAAAGTAGTTTAAGTTGAGAATTTTAGAATGACTACCCAAACCTTGTTGTTACGGGGTCAATAATAAACTCGTAATTTATTTAGTCGAACGATAAATCACATACCTTAGACCAATAACATCCTAAAATAACAACCCACTAGTTACCGTAACCTACCATTAGCACCCATCATGTCCTTGATTCCTACATTAATTCACCATCTAACCTTCATTCTACCATTATAAATACGTTTTATTTACTTCATTTATTTACGGGACTAAGCTTTTATTTTCTTATCGTTACTCCATAAAAATGCATCGCTTTCTTACTTACAGTCTATACTTAACCAAATACCATTCAATTGACCTGAACTCATCCTATAATATGTTAATCTTGCATTCATATTTTATCATATATTCATTACTTACGGTTTTCCGATCTGACTTGAGCGTCAGAGGAGTTTTCCCTAAAACACCCACCGGACAAGGCTTACGTTGTATTACAAGATTTGAGGTCACATCAGTGAAAGGATCATAAGCACTTTCAGCATATTGACAGTTGTACCCGATTACACCTATCTCCAGGTATTTTAAGTGTCTTTTACACTTTCTTATTTCATTACCAAAACATTGATGAAAATATTGATCGAACTTAGATCTGCTAAATAAGTGATCGAGTTATCAAGCTAGGTGATACTCGCTATGAATACTTTGACAAATAACGCCCAAAATTGATCACTCGTTAAATAAGAGTTTGAGTTATAAAGTTAGGATACACTCGCAAGGATCCCACTTTCAAACAACGTGAAAGTTTAATAGTTAAGATGAATACTAAGAAAATATAGCTAAAAATCAATAATCTTAAGACCTAAATAATTAATATATATATAATAAACGATTCGTCTAATATGTGCCAATATCCACTATAATAAGAATAATAATGGTGAAGTATTAAATTCCCACATATATATAATAAACGATTCGTCTAATATGTGCCAATATCATAGTTCATCATGTTCACGTTGACCCATGAATACCAAATACGAAATACCCGATACATGTTGATGAATAAAAACAAGAATAGTTGTATGAAGATCATCAGATTGCTACAATATATATTATTCAATTGGCAATACTAATCAAAGATTTGCATCCTTTATGTAGTATTTCATTAGAAGACAATAAGATGATTTTGCTCCATGTATCAAGTTACCAAAGATTGTTCTTTCACAGGTGGATGGTTTCAACCCCTATCAGATCATACCTAGATCCAGCCAATACAGTCACTTTAGGTTGTTTTTCAAGGATCTGATGTAGAGAGTTTGATCCACTGTTAGATCATATGGGGATCTAGCCATATATTGACTGTTGGTAGTTTTCCGGGGATTCGATGTATATAGTTTGAACCACTGTCAGATTGTACCCGTATCCATCCAATACAGTCGTCACTGGTGTTTTCCGGGGATCCGATATTGATAGTTTGAACTTGAACCACTGCTATATCGTACTCGGATCCAACCAATAATCATTGAATTGGGCAATATGTGGACTTATTTTTTTAGACTGAAACAACTTAGTTGAAGCTAGTTTGGAAACGTTCTACGGGTCATCTAACCATTTAGAATGTGCATCGGATCAATTTTCAACCTCGGGACTGAATTTTTTAGTCAGTTAAAGTTGGTTTGGAAACGTTCTACGAATCTAATAACTCTTTAGAAGGTGCATCAAACCTAACATGGGTCCGACTTTATCATAATACGTACGTCAGTTTGGCCACTTGAAAGGAATTGAACGATTGTGTAACTCCTTATTTAATGCTTGTTTATTGTGATTTTTTTGTCATACTTAATTGGTATGTTTAATTGGTGATGTAATTGTGCTTTGATGGTGCATTGAGTGTGGTTCTATGAAACATGCTTTCCTCCATCTATAAAAGGGAGCATCATTCATAAGAACAAAACACCACATACACATATTGTTGAGTAGGCTATTGCATAGTTAGAAACTTGAGAGTGTTCTTCATAGAATTAGTATTGTGATCTTGAGAGAGTTGTTCTCAAGATAAGGAGAGGTTTATTACATTGTAATTGTTGAATTCAATATAACAAACTACATTTGAGGGGGAGGTATCCAAGATACCTCATAAACACTTGTGTTCATCTTTTGCTTTTTTCATCATTGTTAAACCTCTTCGAGGCTTTCATTTCATGTTCCTCTCATTCATTCATTTATAAGAGCAAACATATAAATCTAGCATAATTTAAGGGGTTTAGCTATAATGGAAACTTTATAAAAGAATGTTCTTATCCGCTTAACATCTTCTTAAGTTCGAGCATAAAGATCACAAATGCCTAATATTTTATATGGTATGAAAGAACTTTTGCAAAAGACTAGTGGTAGCAAATCCTAACAAAATTCCAAAAAATAGTATTGTACTTTGGGAATTTAATATGTCGTAACATTATGAACCAAAAGACATTAGTCTATATCTTATCTTGGAAAATTTTTTGTTTGCCCTTGTCTTCTTCTTCATCCATCTTCTCCATCTTCACTCATCTTCTTTCTCCAGTTCTCCTCCATCTTCTTTCATACATATTTAGCAGAAGGAGATTTGGATCAATCTTAATGGTATCCATCATATTAAATTTTTCTCTGATTTTATGAAGATAGCAATGCGTTTCTCCCTTTCTAGTGATTCTTAACAAGCACATTGACACTTATACCAATACTAGGAATAAAGTAGTCAATATGAACATACATTTTTTTATCAAACGATTTCCTATCTATATGCCTCTATATATATATATATATATATATATATATATATATATATATATATATATATATATATATATATATATATATATATATATATATATATATATATATATATATATATTTTGGAAATTAGGAAATATTATTAATGAGAACCAAAAACACTGAAACTTGAGAGCCTACTAACCGCCGGCATAAAAAACCCCGCGAGGGGAAAAACCATTGGCCACCAGGATCAAGAATCAGGCCATCCAAACAAAGCATAGGGATAGACTATGCATATACAATGACAAGTATCTATATCAGTTCCAGATTAGCACCCTCTCCATAGTCTCCTTGTAGTCTCTTTCCACCTAATCTCCAGATAGCTCCAATCAAACAACCAACACACCAAACACACAACACCAAAAGCACCACCATACAAAATGACAAAAATTACAATGTAAAACCATCAATGGATGCATAAAAACGCCTACATACAACAAAATACAAAAAGAAAATTGAGCATCTATGCCATGTCGATCAGTCCCAAGCATTTGTGGGAGGTAGTTCTTGCCCAAGCATCTCCTTTGCCCAAAGTTCAACACGGATCTTCAAGGTGTATAGCATATGGTTGAGATTTAACGCCCCCTGTTCAAACTTGATTTTGTTTCTTTCGAACCATATCGACCAGAGCACACATCCAAATATCATCTTCCAAAGTTTGACTCGGCCCCTTCGACCCGACAATTGTCTCCACGCCAACATGAGGTCGATGCAACTATCTTGTAGGACTCCAGAAGTTCCCCACCAGTTGAGATCATGCATCCAAATTTTCCATGAGATGAAACAAGTAAACAAAATATGAGAATTAGATTCGATTACCTCATTGCAAAACGGACAAAGAGCAAGAGATGGATCAAGTCCACCTTTCTCCACAAGAATATCACCTGTTTTTAATCTTCCTAAACAAGCCATCCAAAGGACAATATGTGATCTCAGTGGTATTTTAAGACTCCACATACATCTAGACACCTCAGGGGAAAGGATCGGAGTGTTTGCTTCATTAAGTTTATTGGCAATATTTAAAATCGGAAATTTTTGACCCTCAATGCCATACCAACTCACTCTATCTTTCTTATCTAAGATTGGTCTAAGGTGTTCAATGATATTATAGAGCCGATTAAGATCATCCCTTTCCCAATCAAATAAGAATCTGCGCCATGTTAAATTCCATCTCCAAGTTTCGTTATCCCATTCACCCATTTGGCAAATATAATCATCTTTTTGTATTGAAATGGAGAATAATACCATTTGAACAAAAGTATCAGATTCTTATGAAGTATATTACCAAACCCCAAGACCCCCCCATAGTCTTTGGCAATTCGACATTAGACCATTTAACTGGCAGGTGGCATCACATTTCCATTGCTTGAGGAACCCCAGAAAAAAACGTCTTTGCAATCTTACAATTCTCCGGGCAACCTCTTTTGGCATTTTGAACATACTCATAAAATATATGGGAAGACTATTGAGTACGCTCTTGATTAGCGTCAGTCTACCCGCTCTTGACAAGAGCTTTGCCTTCCAAGAAGCTAATTTAGCTTCAATTTTTGAAATCACAGGCTTCCAGGTCAAGACTTTACTTGTATTTGCACCAAGGGGTAGGCCAAGGTAAGTAACAGGACAAGATTGATGAATGCATCCAAATTTATTTGCCATGTTTCTTGCCCATTCATGTTCATTTGGACTCCAGGAAATGATACTAGACTTATTATAGTTCAATTTTAGCCCTGACATAATTACAAAAAACATCAAGAATTCTAAAATAGTTAGTGATTACCTCCTCATTCCTCGGAGCAAAAATTAATGTGTCATCAGCAAACTGGAGATGCTTCAAGTTCACCTTGTTTTTGCCAATTGGTAGTCCTTGAATCAGATTCAAATCCTCAGCTTTGCGAAGGAGGCTCACAAGTACTTCACTAA
>JAAKBH010001210.1:0-37434 GCA_019776075.1 Amaranthus palmeri
CCCCGATGGGGTTGGTCACGCTAGGGTTGGTCTTAAGATTCTTCAATTTGCCGATGACACGTTGATTTTTGTACCTCGTGACGATGTTTGTGTTCTCAATTATTTTCGGATTTTAAATATTTTTGCTGTTATGTCGGGCCTGTATTTGAATTATAATAAATAATCTCTGATTACTTGGAATGCGCAAGATGTGGGTTGGGCTCAGGGCATTGCTAGAATGGTGGGGTGTGTGCATTCAGGTTGCCCGTTTACCGTATCTTGGGATTCCTTTGGGGGATAATATGAATCGTGTATCGGCTTGGAAACCTATCATTTCTAAGGTTCAGGATAGACTATCCTCGTGGAAAGCTAGGTCTTTATCTAGGGCAGGGCGTCTTACTCTTATAAAGAGTGTTTTAAATAGTTTGCCGCTTTACTACATGAGTATTTTTAAGGTTCCTAAGGCTGTTGCCCTATCTTTGATCCGATTACAGCGTCGGTTTTTTTGGGGGGCGGCTAGTGAGGGTAAGTTGGTCTGTTCCTCCGATTGCGTGGCGTTCTATTGAGCTTCATTGAGTATGGGGGGTCTGGGTGTTGGGAATATTTTGTATAAAAACTTAATTCTTTTGTTTAAATGGTGGTGGCGGTTCTCTGATACATATAATTCGCTGTGGAAACGGATTATTCTCTCTGTTCATAATATTAGAGGTTTTAAGGCGTCGTCAGCAACTTTTCATGGCATTAGGGATGGTATGTGGGGGCAGTTAGTTAGCTCTGAGGATGATGTTGTCAAGGTCCGTAGGATTGTGGAGGAGGGGATGATTATCCGGGTTGGGGCAGGGGAGTCTACTTTGTTTTGGTATGACCGCTGGTGTGAGTGTGGGGTCCTTAAGCAGTGTTTCCCTAGGTTGTTTGAATTGTCGGTACAGCAAGAGTGTTTTGTGTCTCAGATGGGGTTGTGGCAGGATGGAGGATGGGTGTGGGGGCTTCAGTGGCGTAGGGGTCTGTATAGTTGGGAGGTGGAGGAGGTTCAGCGTCTTGAGCGTAGTCTAGGATCTGTGTGTCGTGAGGGGCCTGATGGTGCGTCTTGGAGGCGTTCATCGTCATTGTCTTATCCTACTAAGTATATTGTGGAGCAAGTTTTTGCAGGTTGTGATCCATTACTTCCTAGTACGGTTGCTTCGATTCTTTGGCGTATTCGGTGTCCTCCTCGGGCGCATATTACCTTATGGATGGCGTGCTTGGATCGTTTGAAGACTGGTGATCGGCTGATGGAACGTAGGGTGATATCTATTGCGGATGCTTTGTGTCCTTTGTGTGGAGATGTGGTGGAATCTAATTCCCATGTTCTCCTCTCGTGTTCCTTTTCGTGGGGTGTATGGATGCATGTTCTAGATTGGTGGGGTATCCAAGGGGTACTACCGGATCGCTGTGCTGATGCTCTCTTGGCTTGGGGAGGTCTGATGCGTGTTCGACGCTGGAAACGTTTGTGGTGGATGGTGTTTGTCTGCGTGTTGTGGTCTCTATGGTTTGAAAGGAATGCGGTAAAGTTCGAAAGGAAAGTTTCTGATCTTCGTCGCTTTGTGTTCATCTTACGTATGCGTGTTGGTTTTTGGGCTAAGGAGCTTCGTCTTTATGATGGTGTTTCAGTGGGCGGCTTTGCTTGGTCTCCTGGTTTTTTGGACTCCTAGACTTTATTTTGTGTTTTGGATTGGTGTATGTTTTATTATAGTGCTTCGGTTTGTTTCTAGTGTTAGGTTTTGTAGTTTTAGGTCTAGTGGTTTAGTTCGGATTTTATGGGTGCATAGTCCATCCCTATGCGTTGTTGGATGGCCTGTCTCTTGGTCCCTTTCTCTAATGGCTTTTTCCCCTCGCGGGGTTTTTTATGCCGGCAGGGTTGGGGTGTCCAAGTTTCAGTGTTGTTTTTTTTTGTGTTCTTTTATTTGATTCCCAATTTGCGAAAATATATATATATATATATATATATATATATATATATATATATATATATATATATATATATATATATATATATATATATATATATATATATATATATATATAGATAGTTAGATAGATAGATAGATAGATAGTACGTATCATATAATACGAAACTTCGCTGCGTATACATACCTTAAACTAGATAACCAACTTTCAAACATCTTAATCAATTCCCCGTCACGAATCAACTTCCTACAAGGTTCAATTGTATTCGGGAAATAAGCATACATTCACACTTTCCTCGAATAAAACCATAACACATACATACAACTACCACCACACTTAGAACACTACACACATCATGAATCATTCATCACATTACCATGACATGTTAAACACCCAAAACAAACAGCATAAGTATTCTGTCCGGAAACCCTTTTTAAAACAGTCAAACTGAAAATCCGACTTCACCTTTGCGTCCGGAAGGCGTCAAAACCCCCGCTTACTAATTTACATGATTTATAACATAGTATAAGTATTTTTAAACTATTTTTAAAGCCAAAAGTGCTCCAAAAACACCTTTTTCCACCATTTTACAAACCCTAGGGGATTTTGTCAAATTTCATCACAATATAATTTTCAATTATTTATCTCCTATTAAATCTAAATAATCATATTTAGATAATTTTCATGACCATCTATGGAATAAATTTCATTCTTCAACAATAATAATAATAATAATAATAATAATAATTATTATTATTATGTTTTCTTTCTTTTACACAAATTTATTTATATATTTAAAATTTCTCTAGCAACACTAATAGTTTATATCATTTCAAATAATAAAAATGGATTTCGTACACCACACACACCTTTTATAAGCATATAACTTCTTTATTCATACTTCACGATTAACCATCAAACAAAACATCTCACATAGATACATACATATCTCCAAAACCCTAAACACATACACATTAATTTACAAAGAAAAATACATCACAACCTCATACATAAATTTTACATCATGAATTAATCATAAATTGAAAAAATACACATAGCCATCATAGAAATTTAAATTAAAAACTTAAAAACAAAATTAGATTAAGAATTTTACTCACAATTTGCCAAAGAACAAGATACAAATTGATGAAGAAGTTGATGCTTTTAGGTGTGTGGAAGGGAAGAATTGTTTGTATGAGGTTTTCTTGCAATTTTTGAAAGGGAGGATTTCTAAGTAAGAATGCTTAAGGAAATAATTGGAATTAATATTTGAGATAATTGCATAACCTTTTAATCACCCAAATGGGAGTTACAAAATCCCATAATACCTCCCATAGGGCCGGTCAAAGATTCTCTATTTCCCTTCATTATTTTTTTTTTTGAAATTAAGAATTGATTAGAGAAAAAGGTTTGGGCTTAAAAGGGTTTTAATTTCCTTAAAGAATTTACATCTCATGGTCCAACCCAATTAAAAAAACACTCTTTTAAAAACAAAAAAAAAAAATAATATTACTAGTAAATTATTTAATATATCGGGAAAATATCGAGGTGTTACAGTAACATTAATAATTACAAAATATTGGACAACTGTCCAGTGATGGATCAATTCCTTGAATTATAACGCAAGTATAATAACATGAAAGTGAAGTTGGTGATTTCAAGAGGAAGATGGTGATTTCAGGGGTATATTTGGGTACAGTTTGTATATTTTTTTTTTTGGTAGCTTTGGTGTGTGCTGTACTTATTCTGGTTTTGTATTGATTTATAGCTTCTTTGGTGTGTAAGGTGGTAGGAGCGTAGGATGGGTGTGTAAGGTGTTAGGTTGTTTTCCTGGAATTTTCTCACGCATAGTCCACCCCTATGCGCTGTTCTGGGTGGCCTGTTTTTTGGTCCTCGGTTCCAATGGCTTTTTCCCCTCGCGGAGTTTTTTATGCCGACGGTGCTGTGGCTCCAAGACTCAGTATTTCTTGTTTTTCTTTCTATATATTTCTCAATTAGCAAAAAAAAAAAAAACATGAAAGTGAATGGCATAACCATAAATGATATTTACATATTTTCAAGTATCATAGACAAGTTGCCAAATACTTGGAGGGATGTTAAACATACCCTCAAACATAAAAAGGAAAAGATTACTCTCTCGAAACTCGTTTAACATCTTCAAGTTGAAACAAGTTTAAGAGAACTTGAAAGTTCAAAGGGGGACAATCCTAATCTTTCAACCATCAGCATGGTGATACGAGATGAAAAGGCTTCAACAAGTGGAGCGAAGAGGAAGAAACCACAAAATCCCAAAGGAAAAGGCAAGACAAAGGTTAATGATGATGTGATTAAGAATAAACTTAACAAGACAAAAGGTAATGCTTCTACAAGCAACAATCCTTCTACTAAAGGTAATCTTGCAATTTTGGTTGAAAATTCTGGTTTGAATTTATCTTCCATGGATTCTAATGAGAATATTGTGCAGGATGATGACATATCGTGGTGGATTGATTCGGGAGCCTCAAGATTAGGGATGGCAATGGGTCGGACTCGGCTCGGACTATCCACCCTCCGAGTTTGCTCCGAATAAATCTCGGACTATTTTTTTCAGTCCACCTCCACTCGGAGTCGGAGTATGCATACTCCACCATTGCTCCGACTCGGACTCTCGGACATCCGGCGGACTTCGGATTATTATCAAGATTTATTTTTATCGATACTACATTTATGATTTTAAAGCACGAAAATATTAATATAGATTAGTCTTCAAATTCAACTTTAATAAGAAATATTAGTCTTGCAATTACAATAAGTCAATAAGCAAAATAGTCCTTAGTTCCCTAAAATTACATTAACAAACATTTTTTTTGAAATGACATTAAAAATTACATAAATGATGAAGTCTTCAATTCTTCATGCTTAACATTACAACATCATTCTTCTTCTATAGCTTCTACATCCTCGTCTTCAAAAATCGGGGCATATTGAAGGTGATTTGCTTTAGCGTCTACAAATTAAAAATAACAAGATTAATAAATGATATAAAAATATAATTTCTTAATTGTACGTACTGATGTAAAAAAATTAAGTACCTTTGAATTCCATACGCCTCCAACTTTGAAGGCACATCAAAGCTTCGACAGTCTCAGGAAGAAGCCTACAATCATGCTAACTAACGCATTTCTAGAATATTCTTGACTAAACTTGTATTTGCTACCAATTTCTGACATGTTAGGAGAGTCTTTCATAGTTGGTTTCAAAAGTTGTTGTTTCACATCAACATAGTTTTTCACTTTCAAACATCTTTTCAAATGATCCTTTAGATGTGTGGTTCCACTTTTACCACCCCCAGCAAACAATTTCTTACAACCACTACATTTTGCTTTCATTTCTTTACCAACTTGTACTTGAGTAAAATGTTTCCATACAACAGAAGTAAGTTTTCTACCATTCTATACTACTTTAGTAAACCAACAATTCTATACTACTTTAGTAAACCAACAATTCTATACTACTTTAGTAAATAAACAAAATAAACAAAATAAAATCAAAATCAACAAAAACAACAACAAAATAAACAAAATAAACAAAACAAACAACAATATCTTAAAATGAAAAACCAACAACAAAATAAACAAAATAAAATCAAAATCAACAAAAACAACAACAAAATAAACAAAATAAATAAAACAAACAACAACATCTTAAAATGGAAAACCAACAACAAAATCAAAATAAAATCAAAATCAACAAAAACAACAACAAAATAAACAAAATAAACAAATAAACAACACAAACAACAATATCTTAAAATGAAAAACCAACAACAAAATAAACAAAATAAAATCAAAATCAACAAAAACAACAACAAAATAAACAAAATAAATAAAATAAATAAAACAAACAACAATATCTTAAAATGAAATAAAATCAAAAACAACAACACAATAACCAAAATAAATAAAATCAAAATTAACAAAAACAACAACAAAGTAAATACAAATCGTTTATTCAAAAAAAAAAAAGTAAATACAAATCGTACTTACTGCGGGTGAGGCTGCGGGCTGGGCTGCGGTGGGCTGCGGTGGGCTGCGGTGGGCTGCGGGGCTGCTGGGCTGCTGGGCTGCGGTGGGGAGTGGGAAAGTGAGATAGGGTTTCTTTTTCTTACTTTCGTTGGGTGGGAAATGGGAATTGGGTGGGAATTGAAAGTGGAGTCATTTAGTCAATTACTCAATTGCTGTCTAGTGTCTACTGATTTACTTTTTTTATTTTTTATTTATTTTTATTTTTTTTTTCTTTTGATATAATTAATCAAGGGCTAAGATTAAAAGCATATTGAAATCAATGGCTAGAATCTAACATCCATGTGACATAATGTGATTGGCTATTGAAGTTTTGTAAGAATTGATGAGGTGGATATCATCAATACCATTCATCATCCACATGATCACATATCATCAATGGCTTAAATATAATTAATGGTAAAATACAATTTTAATTTCTTACAAAAGCTAGTTTACAATAAAATTGAATAAGAATTATATAGAATTATTAGGTTATTAGAGATTTAAATATAATTAAAAAAATTTAATTTGTTATTAGCGGTTTAATTTCGTTTCATTCATAATAATTGACAACTTAGAACTAAATCTTTGATATTCTATCGATTAACTATCTAATTGATTATCATATGGATTAATAGTTTAATTTAGTTAGTTTTAGGTTTCATTATACTTATATCTAATTGATTATCATATGGATTAATAGTTTAATTTAGTTAGTTTAATTTAGTTAGTTTTAGGTTTCATTATACTTATATAACTTAAAAACTATCTTTGATATACATATCGATTAACTATCTAATTGATTATCATATGGATTAATAGTTTAATCAAACTTACAATATTCAATTTCACTTACAATTTAACGACATTGTTTCAAGTCTATATAACTATATTAGACAAGTTCTAACTTCCAATTAAATCTTTATTAAACAATCGATATAGTATCTAATTGATTAATATTAATTAGTATATAGACTAATACTATAATAGTATACTTCTAATAGTTTATTTAACTTAGTTATAGGTTTTATTATACTTAAATAACTTCAAAAGTCAACACTATGTAAGACTGTAAGTCTATAATAATCTAATCGATTATTTTCATATAGTCATATGTCAAATTTGCAATGTAAATGTAAATTTCAATCATTCAACTTGATTACATTTACAATATTCAATCTCTCTTACAATGTGAATGTAATTAGTCACTCACGAGTCATGACTCATATTCATATAGTCAGATGTCAAATTTGCAATTTTGCTTAGAATAAACTTATTTTCATATAAAATTTAAAATTTTGAAAATATAAAAATGCCTTAAATTAAAATTTGAGTCGGATGTCGGATGTCGGATCGAATCGGGTCGAGTCGGGTCGAATCGGAGTCGGGTCGAGTCGGAGTCGGAGTCGGTCGGATTATCGGATTTTTTTTAAGATCCAGCTCCGATCCGACTCTAGCTCGGAGTCGGATTGTATAATCGGAGTCGGAGTCGGATTTTTCCCAGCTCGGAGTCGAATCGGATAAAAAACCTCGGGTCGAGTCGGATCAGGGTCGGATTCGGACTGAATTGCCATCCCTACTCAAGATATGTGTGCAAGAGTAAACATTGGATCAAAACTTTATATAATGTTGTGGATGGAAAGAATCTCTACATGGGAGATAATTCATCAATCAAAGTATTTATATCGAAATACTTTAGTCCTTAGGGATGTATACTTTGCTCCTGATATTAGTAGGAATCTTGTTTATGGGTCCTATCTTGAAACGATTAGGATATAAGTTGGTGTTTGAAGCGGATAGATGTATAATATCTAAGTGTAACTTGTTTATAGATCGTGCTTATGAATGTTGTAATTTGTTTAAACTTTCCTTAAATAGTAATCCTAACAACATGATATGTAATATAAATATGTGTGATAATTTACTTTACTTATGGCATCTTAGATTGGCACATGATAACTTTGGTAAAGTTTCTTTTATGTCTAAGCATGAGTTAATACCTTTATATGAACAAAAATCTGAAAATTGCAAAACGTGCATGGTTAATAAGATAACAAGAACGCCTTTCAAAAGTGTTGAAAGAAAATCTGAAGTTTTAGAACTTATACATATTGATCTTTGTGACTTTCATAGTACACCGTCATTAGGCAATAAAAGACATGTAATTACTTTTATTGATGATTATTCAAGATTTTGTTATGTTTATCTTTTGCATTCAAAAGAAGAGGCACTTAACTCTTTCAAAGTTTACAAGAATGAAGTTGAACCTCAAATTAATGGTAAACTTAAGAGTTTAAGTATCGACAAAGGAGGAGAATGCTATGATCCTCACTACTTCCAATCAATGAGAATTATACATGAAACAACCGTCGATTATGCACCATAATCTAATGGTATGACGGAAAGGAAAAACAGAACTCTTCAAGAAATGGTTAATTCCATGTTATCATACTCAAATTCGAGCGATGAATTTTTGGAAGAAGTAATGTTGACCGCAAGTCACATTCTTAACCGAGTTCCATTAAAAACCAATAAGGAAACTCCTTATGAATTATGTTACAAAAAGAAAACAAACTTAAGTTATCTTACAGTTTGGGGTTGTCGGGCTATCGTTAGGGTACCCGGAAAAAAGCACTACAAGAAAAAGTATTTTGTGCGACACATAAATATGTCGCCCATTGCGTATTTTATGTCGCCCAAAGTTTGGGCGACAAATCTGAAAAGTGACACGACAAGTGTCGCCCTATCACCGCCGCACATAGTTGGGGTGACATATAAATGGAACTGACGCCCATGTATAGGTTTGGGCGACACCTATGTTTACGAAGCCCATATATACACAACTTTGGGCGACACACCCATATGTAGCCCATGCAAACGCTGTAGGCGACAACACAGTCCATGCAGCCCATAAATCATTCTTTTGGGCGACATAAACAGACGTAGCCCATATTTATATGCTTTGGGCGACAACAAAGATATTTGTCGCCCATAGTTATGTATTTTAGGCGTCGCAAGTATATCTGTGGCCCATAGTTAAATATAGTATATATAAATTTCCAATATTACCCATATTGGAGCTTGAGTAATAGCTTATACAAATCAAAGCAAAGCCTATAGGTTCTATGTTAGAGAAAGAAACTCAGTGAACGAGGTCTTAAATGCATCTTTATAGGTTATACAAATCAAAGCAAAGCCTATAGGTTCTATGTTATAGAACAAAATGACTACATATCGATCCATTCGATAATTGAGTCTAGAGATGCAATATTTGATGAGAATATATTCTCATCAATTGGTAGACAAAGAAATCTACACATAAGTACTTATGACAATGTTGAACTTGAAAATATTCAACATTAAAATCCACATGAAGATGATGTTGATGAAAATCAACAAATTGTCTTGCAAGATACTCCCTTGGATGAGGAAATTATTCCTAGAAGGAGTTAAAGACAAAGAAAAGCAAAGACTTATGGTCCATACTTTCTGTATATCTAGTAAAAGGTACTAGAAATGACGTTCATTTTAGTGCTCCATATTTACTAAATGTAGAAACCCATTGACATATAACGATGTTATGGCTTCACAAGGTAGTTCTTTTTGGAAGGATGCTATCAATGATGAAATGGATTCCATCAGGGGAAATAATACGTGGGTATAAATTGATTTACCTTCGTTTTGTAAGCCAATTAGTTGCAAGTGGATCATTCAAAAGAAGATGAGAATAAATAGTACCATTGATAAGTTTAAAGCCAGTTTAGTGGCACAAGGCTTTCGACAAAAGCATGGTATCGTTCATTTTCAATACATATGGAACAGTTCAAGAACAACCACCATTGGGTGTTGGTAGCGTTAGCTTTGATTCGAAATATAATGATTCATCAAATAATCGTTAATAACTCTTTTTGTATGGAAAATTAGATGAAGAAGTTTATATAAAGCACAACCCGAAGGCTTTGTTTTGAAAGACATGAAAGTAAGGTGTGTAAACTTGTAAAGTTGTTATACGGACTAAAACAAGCATTGAAACAATGGCATCAAAAGTTTGATCTGACGGTTTTGTCCTTTGTATTCAAATTGAACCAAGCCGATAAATGCATTCATAGAAAATTCGATGGGCAAGAGAACTGAGTCATTATATGCCTCTACATTGTTGATATGCTCACATTTGGTACTAATTTAGTACGGGTTCAAGAGACAAAAGACTTTATGTCAAGTTCATTCCAAATGAAGGAAATGGGGGAGGTCAATGTGATCTTAGGAATCAAGATCATAAGAAATGGCAATAGAATCAAATTAACTGAAGCTCATTACATTGAGAAAGTACTTAGAAGATTCAACATGTTTGAGACAACTCCGATGTCAACCTATATTGTTCAACATGTCAAGCTTTGTAGACATGATCATGAACCAGTTTCGTAATTAGCATATTCAAAGGTTATTGGATCTCTAATGTATGCAGTGACTTATAGGATACCTGATACTGCCTTTGCAATGGCAAAGTTAAGTAGGTTTACAAATAATCTAGGACAGCATCGCGGTTAGAAGAGTATTAAAATACTTGAAGGGTACTATGGATCGTGGTATCACTTAAAGTGGAGAACCTCCGATTTAGAAAGGTTATTCTGATGCAAGTTGGATCACAAATAAAGAGGACAATTCTTCTACAAGTGGTTGGGTATTCATTTATGGGGGATGTAGAAACGTATAGAGACAATGAAGTGTAACAAGAGGGGGGGGTGAATTGTTACTTGTTTCCGTTAGAGTATTTTCGCCCTTTTCTTGCGGAATTATGAATAAAGAAAATACTCAAAACAAATTAAAAGAAAACTTAAAGAAACACAAAGAATTTAACGTGGGAATAAGAACCACGACCCTCTAGGGATTTCTCTTCTCTATTATTTTATGTAATTAAATTCTCTATTACATAAAATATTTCTCCTTCTCCTTCTCCTTCTCTTCTCGGTTTCTTTCTTGTTCCCTTTCTCGATTCTCCTTCTCTTTCTCTCTTCTCTTTCTCTCTTTTCTTTCTCTCTTTCCCCCTTAGACTTACCCAAGTCTAATTACAAATTCTCTCAAAAACCCATACAAGATAAATTCTCTAAATTGGATGAACAAACAAGATAGCACAAGGAAATATTTAGGAATTAATTTTCGATTAAGAACATCAATATTTTCCTTTTCTTGAATCTTGAATCTCACGAAATTTGGGCACAAAAATTTTCGGAAATTCTTTTTCTCTCAATGTTGATCGCCAAAACGTTTGTGCCGGTTAGAAAAATGATTTTATAATCTTTTTAGAACAAGTTATGCCATAAACCCATAATCTATAGATAAGGGATTAGTGGGCATTGACCGTGAGCAATATGAATAACTACCTTGGTGGTTATTCAAAGTCAATCCTTGACTCTAGCTAAAAATAGCCATTTTCAAGAGACTTTTTAGGAGTTAGTTGTTTTAATTCTTTGATTAATTCCTTGTGCTTTCTAAGTTGTTAACCGTACAACAAAACTAAAATATAGAAAAATAAATTCAAGACTTTTTCTAAATTAATTTTGTTGACTTCTCCTCTGACCGGATTCTGGAGGAACAACGTACTGTCTTTATCTGCAACTTCATCAGTTTATCAATATCAGGAACAGTAGAAGTGATATCTACTCTTGACTTCCTCATTGACCTTCTCTACTGACTTTGACTTTGTTGACTTTGACTTTGACTTGTACGATTGCCATTGACCAGTCCTTAGGTACCATCGACGATTATAATAATCGGATATATTACCTACAAAACAATCTCTACAAATATTTTGTTTGTTTATAATTTGTTAAGTCATCATCAAAACTCAAATGGGCCAACAAATTCCCCCTTTTTGATGATGACAAACTTATAAACAAACTTGGTTAAAAGAAAGAGTAAAACTAATAGCTTTGAACATGTTAGAGATCAATCACAAGTTCAAACATATTTAGTAAATTAAATCGTTACAAGTAATTTACCAAATTCTAAGGCAAGCATATTACTCTTAAATATTTTTGGCGAAAATCATGTGATTAAGCATGACTTCAAATTTTTCAATTTTTTAAATATAAAACTTGAAGTAAAACATAAACATAAATACCAAAAACATATAAACCAAAAACATAATAATTAAGAAACTTAAAAACATAAAGACATAAAATAAAAAAAAATAAGAAGCACAACAAGCTAAGTAATTCTAATTAAGTAATTCAAGACAATTAAGTAAGTCAAGAAAATTATGAGTTGTATGAATCAAAGATAAACAAAGTGATATTCAATAAAACTATTGTTTGCAACTCTTCTCCCTTAAGTATATCAAACAGTAAGTTAAAACAACACAAAACAGAGAAACAACTATCAAGATCAAGCAAAAACATAAGCATTCACAAGCATTCATTTAAGTTTGTTTGCTACTCTTCCCCCTTTTGTCATCAATCAAAAAGTAGGGATATGAATCAAATCACAGCTCTAAGGCAAGCGTTAGATAAATTAAGATAGTAAGCAGCAAACTAAGAAAATAATTGCCCAAACATAAATCGAGAAAGCATGCAAGCAAACATATTAGACCATGGGATAAGAAAATAAGGATGAAATAAAGGATGAAAAGTAGTGGGTTAGTAGCATAAACTAAAAGAAATTGTTTCGTACCCCAACAGGTACATAAAAAGCAAAAGAAAATTGTTTAGGATTACAAACGGTGTGGCCAACAAAACATTAAATTTTTGATTGAAATTAGAAGCAGGAGGGATCAGGCAGCAGTCTCTTCATCAACAAATTCAGTTTGCACCTCCATTGTGTCGAGCTTTGCACCAAGACGTGTTTCCATGTCGGTGAGTTGCTCAGCAATGGTGGATAGGGAGGCACGAACTTCACTTTGGAAAGCACAAAGTTGAGACTGCAGGACATCAAATTTACCGAGTATAAGATCAATTGGAGTTGGAGGAAAGGGTGAGTCATCCCTAGCAAAACCAGTAGGTGTAGATGAAGTGGGAATTGGTGATGGTGGTGATGATGGAATGTCAACTGGTGTGGGTGAGGCTGGTTTTGGTGAAGGTGGGGCATCGTCAGTTTGTTTGGTAGGGTGACTGGACATAGCTTCATCCTTACCAACCTTAGCTTTTGAAGCAAGCCTCCTACTCTTCCTTGGAGCGATTTTAGAATCCTCCTTAATGGGCTTAGAGACCTCCTCATCACTTGAACTTGAGTCAACCTCCTCAAGTTCCTCCTGCGAAGCTTCCCCCTCAGAAGGAGCTTCCTCCTTATCCTTATTCACCTCTGCCTCTTTAGCACTGGCAGAGGGAACAGCACCTTGATCCTCCTTTTTCTTTTCTTTCTTTTCTTCTTCCTCAACCTCCTCTTCATTCTCAACTTCTTCTTCATCAGACACGACCTCCTCAACATCTATGAGGTCCTCTAAAATTCCTTTTTCATTAACAGTTAAATGCAAATTTTTAAGGCACTTAGCGCCTATTTGATTGTTTGCGGACATCGGGAAATGAAGACCCTCAAGCGGTACACCGAACTTCTTAAAAATACATGTTAACAACCCTCCATAACCAATCATAAGACCCTTCTCAACACACTCAGATAAGTGTGACACCATCAAGGACGGAAAGTTTATTTTAATATGGTTAGCCATGCAATAGATCAACGTAGCATCGCGTAAATTTACTTCACTCCGCTTAGAGTTGCGGGGCAAAATAAATCTACGAGCGATGTTGTACAGCAATTTGTGTAATGGAGACAACGACATGTGACTAAATCTTCTCTTTTCCTCCTGACCAAGAAATTTTAAGACAGTTTTCTCAGTAATACCCGAAAAGACTATTTTTGACCCTACAAAATAAGTGTCAAAACCAACTGTAGGAACCTCAAACCATTCGCCAATCATCAAACTACTAAACTCAATTTTAATTTCTTTAACAGCACTGGAGCAGACACTATTTTCTATAGAAAAGTTTTTAATAAACTCACGCATCAAATTGGGGTATATGTGGTTGCATGAGTAATCGTACATAAGCTTTTCCCAACCCTGATTTTCTAAAATGGCATGAAATTGGGGAAAGAAGGTAGAATCATACCAATATTTGTCAAGTCCAAAGCCGACTGACATTTCCTTAGCTACCTCTTCCGCACTATCAGGATCTATGCGCTTGCTCCGTTTAGGTGGTTTGGATGAAGAAGCACTTTTAGGGGTTCCACGGGTTCGCTTTTCACCGGCATGCATGGATTGTTTTGGTGTGTTGTTCTTGGATGGTTCTTGTGAAGATGAAGGTGGAATGTCAGGATATATCACTTGTAATGGCTTGGGTTGTGTGGATTTCGGCATTTTCTTGCTTGAAGATGAGGATTTTGGAGTTTTCATGATGAAGGTGAGAGAAATTAGGGATTTGAGAAGGAGGAGTGTGTTTAATGGTTGACGGTTTAGCAAAAGTAGTACAAGTAAGGTAGATGTGAGTGATGGATGGGACAAATGAGTGTAAGGGATATAAAGGTGTGAAGTGACGGTTATGAAAAGAAAGTACTACTTCTTGAAACGGTTTTAGTGTATGAACCATGTGAGGTAACGAAAAGTTTACGTGAAAGTTCGTTGAATATGTCGATTTAGATAACTACTTTCCGAAACACCTCGATGATCCGTCTTCCATTTCATAAAATGATGTTGGTTCACCGAAATAAATTAAAATAAAGAAAATGCTGGAATTTGTGGAAAATAAAATATTTTTGTATTTTTATAATAATTTATAATATGTGGGTAATAAAATATATAATATAAAATAAGTTATGCTACTTGGTCTAATTAGTTCAAACATGCAAGCAATCAAGATAAAGTTTAAGACATAAATTTAAATAGAAGCATACCCAAATCTCGCAATGATTGAATAAACAATCTTGGTTGTTGTGGTTGATTGAACCCTTCCGATTTTTCAAGATGTCTTGAGGAGGAATACTAGCAATTAAACGTTAGTTGAGCTTGATCATACCTAGCTCCAACCTCATCTTTTCAAATTGTTCTCTTGGAAGCGGTTTGGTCATAATATCTGCAACTTGTTCACTAGTATTGACATGTTTAACAATAATATTTTTATGATCTACGTTATCCTTAAGGAAATGATGTCTAATATGAATATGTTTAACTCTAGAATGATGCACCGGATCTTTGGAAATACAAATAGCACTAGTATTATCACAATAAATAGGAACACATTCAAATTTAATACCAAAATCTCTTAGCTGTTGTTTAATCCAGAGCATTTGGGAACAGCAGGCTGCTGCTGCTACATATTCAGCTTCTGCCGTGGATAAAGCTACTGTGTTCTGTTTCTTGGAACTCCATGATACCAAACAAGATCCAAGAAACTGTACCATTCCTGAAGTGCTTTTTCTATTTACAAGATCACCTGCGTAATCTGCATCACTATACCCTTTCAAGTCATAGACATCACTTTTAGGATAAAATAAGGATAAGTCATCTGTTCCCTTTAGATATCTAAGAATTCTTTTAACTGCCGTATAATGTGATTCTTTAGGATTTGATTGAAATCTAGCACACAAGCCAACACTAAAGGATATATCGGGTCTACTAGCTGTTAGATATAGTAGGGATCCTATCATGCCTCTATACATCGTTTGGTCAACACTAGTTCCGTTAGAGTCTTCATCTAACCTAATGTTAGTGGCCATGGGTGTATGGTTTGTCTTAGCACTATCTAGTCCATATTTCTTTAGAAGTTCTTTTATATATTTTTGTTGATGAATAAAGATACCGTTAGCAGTTTGTTTAATTTGCAAACCAAGGAAGAAATTTAATTCTCCCATCATACTCATTTCAAACTCATTACTCATTAGGTCAGCAAATTCCTTACATAACGATTCATTTGTAGCACCAAAAATAATATCATCAACATATATTTGAACAACTAATATATTCGAACCTTTATTCTTAAAGAATAAGGTTTTATCAATTTTACCACGTATGAACTTATTTTCAATCAAAAACTTAGATAATCTCTCGTACCATTGTCTAGGTGCCTGTTTTAGCCCATAAAGAGCTTTATCAAGCTTGTAGACGTGATCCGGAGAAATTGGGTTTTCAAAGCCAGGTGGTTGTTCCACATATACATCTTCTTCTAGAAACCCATTTAAGAATGCACATTTTACGTCCATTTGATATAATTTAAAATTCATGAAAGCAGCAAATGAAATAAGAATTCTAATAGCTTCTAATCTAGCTACGGGAGCAAAAGTTTCAGTATAGTCAATACCTTCCTGTTGATTATAACCTTTTACCACCAACCGTGCTTTGTTTCTAACGATTATGCCGTGTTCATCCTGCTTGTTCCTGAAAACCCATTTAAGTCCAATAATCTTCTTGTTCTTCGGTTTTGCTTCTAAGTGCCACACTTTGTTTCTTTCAAACTCGTTTAATTCATCTTGCATAGCTACCACCCAATCCGAATCTTGCAAAGCTTCTACATGATTCTTGGGTTCCATTGTTGATAGAAAAGCAAAGTGTGCACAAAAGTTTCTCATTTGTCCCCTTGTTTGTGTGCCTTTGTTCATGTCGCTTATAATCAATTCTAGTGGATGTGACTTATGATGTTTCCACGGTCTTGGAACAAAGTCTCTTGTGGGGACAGATGTGGAAGCTGGTTCACTGACTTGGTTCTGATTTGGTTCAACTTCAATTCTTTCTTCTTGTGCTTCTGTCTGAATTTCTGGATTAGGAACTGCAGGCTGTTCCTGATCTGCCTGTGGTTCCTATTCTTGATTTTGTTCAACATTCTGACCTTGTTGCTGTTCTACTGGATCTTGCTCCTTGTGTATATTTTCATCATCTTCCAGATCCGCAAGACCTATCTTAAAATCACTTGTTTCTTGTTCACTTGTCATAAAGTTAGTCTCATCAAATATAATGTGAACAGATTCTTCAACACACATTGTTTTCTTATTGTAAACTCTATATGCTTTACTATGAGATGAATAGCCAAGAAATACCGCTTCATCACTTCTTTCATCAAATTTACCTAAATTTCGTTTTCCATTAACATGCACAAAACATCGACATCCAAAGACTCGAAAATATGAAATGTTAGGTTTAATTCCTTTAAATAATTCGTAGGGGGTCTTAGAAGTGATTGGTCTTATTAAAACTCGGTTTAATATATAACAAGCAGTATTGACGGCTTCGGCCCAAAAATTTCTAGGTAAACCACTAGCAATTAACATAGTTCTAGCCATTTCTTCTAAGGTTCTATTTTTACGTTCAACAACACCATTTTGTTGTGGTGTTCTAGGCGCGGAGAAATTATGACTTAAACCATGCTCATTACAATAATCCATAAACTTTGAATTTTCAAATTCTTTACCATGATCCGATCTTATGTGGACTAGTTGATTGTTACTAGATTTCTGAATTTTAGTAGCGAATGCAACAAATTCATCAAAAGCCTCATCTTTGCTAGATAAGAATAAAGTCCATGTAAATCTACTGTAATCATCAACTATGACAAAAACTTATCGCTTACCGCTGCGACTTTGGATTCTCATAGGTCCACAAAGATCCATATGAATTAATTCAAGTGGTCTTGATGTGGTCACGACATTTTTAGTTTTAAAGGATGACCTTGCATGTTTTCCTTTGGCACAAGGATCACATACTTCATTCTTTTGAAATTTTAGGGACGGTAATCCTTTTACTAGGTCTTTAGTACGTAAAGTATTAAGCAATGAAAAACTAGCATGACCTAATCTTTTATCCCAAAGTAGAGGGTCATCTTCTATAACACTCAGACATGTTAAACTGGTTTTAGGAACAGTGTGCAGGTCCACCACGTAGGTGTTCCCTTTTCTAATTCCTTCCAGAATGATGTCACCTGTGTCGTTCCTAGAAATCATACATTTCTCAGAAGTAAAGTTTACAGAGTTACCTTTGTCACAAAATTGAGAAATACTTAAAAGGTTGTGTTTCAAATTCTCGACCAAAAATACATTATCTATTGCGTGGGAACTTGACCTTCCTATCTTGCCTTTTGCAATGATTTCACCTTTCATGTTATCGCCAAAGGTCACAGTTCCTCCATCATAGGCTTCTAGTGAGAGAAATTTTGATCTATCGCCTGTCATGTGCTTGGAACAGCCACTGTCGAGATACCATGAGCTGTTCCCCCTCACTAGAACCTGCAAAACGAACTTAGTTGTTAGAGGGTGGAACCCAGCCATCCTTGGGTTCCTTGTCGATTAAACAAGAATTAAATTTTTTAATCCAAACTCTATCGACGTATATTTGGTTCGTTTTGTTGTGCTGTTCCCTTTTTAAATATTGTTGTTTCAGGTGCCCGGTTTTGCCACAAAAGGAACAGACTTTGTTACTTGGGAGATCAACATAGACCTTTTTCTTTTTGTCAGTTTTATCATATCCTAGACCTTCGGTTCCTTTGGTTCTAGCATTAAGAATCCATTTGGGAACTTCTCTAGTTTTCCCTTTATCTCTTGAATTTAATTCAAGCTTAAGTCGATCGTTTTCTTTTAAGGCGGATTCTAGATCAGATCTCATTTGAAAGAGTACACATTGAATTTCTTTCTTAGTCTCATAATCTACTTCCATTTCAAATTGCTCAAATTGATTCAATTCAATATTTAACATGATGTTTTCTTCTTTAACTTTTTCTAAGGCTTCTTTTAACATCACATTATTATCAAGCAATTCAAAGAATCGATTTCGCACATCGGATCTAAATGAGTTAAGGTAGGATATTTGGTCTTTACATGCTTTAAGGTCTTTTTCAGTTTTGAGAGTGATGGCGGTTTGTTTTTCTAAGTTTTCGTGAGATTCTAAAATCATTTTAACTAATCTATGTTTATCCAATTTAAATAAATAATCAGAAAATGGATCAGGAGACAGTACCTCTTTTCCTTTAGATGTATCGTCATGAGTAGCCATGAGACAGAGGTTAGCTACCTCTTCTTCTTCCACGGGGGCTTCGGTTTCGGCTTCACTTTCGGACTCTCCCCATGCAGCTATCATGGCTTTGCGGAAATTGGTTTTGTTGAAATTTCCCTTTGTTGGTTGTCTTCCTGTTTCTCTTGCTTTCCCTTTAGCTTTCTCGTCCTTCCATAGTGGGCATTCCTTTATGAAGTGCTCGGTACTTCCACATTTGTGGCATTCATATGTTTTGGATTTAGAAGTTCCTTTTTCTTTGTAGTTTCTTTGATTTTTATATCTGTTGTTCCTGAAGAACTTCTTGAATCTACGTACCAGCATTGCTGCCTCTTCCTCATCAGTTTCTGAATTTTCTTGATCGTCTGCAGTCAGAGCCAGACCTTTGTTCCTGGAACTGTCAGCTGTTCCCAGATGTAATTCATGAGTCATCAGGGAACCAGCCAACTCTTCCAGATTAAACTTTGTAAAATCTTTGGATTCTTGAATGGCTGTGACCTTTGCTCTCCAACGATCATCTGGAGGTAGGCTTCTTAGAATCTTTCGCACTTGTTCATCGGATGGAATAAGCCTTCCAAGGGAGACTAACTCATTTGTGATGTTCGTAAACCTAGTAAACATTTCTTGAATGCTTTCTTTAGGTTCTATAACAAATCTTTCATATTTGGACATGAGTAAGTCAATCTTGGAACGCTTGACTTCGCTTGTACCTTCATGGGTAACTTCCAGCAGATCCCAAATTTGTTTTGCTGTTTTGCAACCCATAATGCGATTGTGTTCATTAGGACCAAGCCCACAATGAAGCAGTTTAATAGCAAGAGCGTTCATTTCCATCTTTTGAAAATCTTCTTTCTCATATTCTGTGATTGGTTTGGGAACAGTCTCGTTGATGGAGTTGGTAGTAGTTACCTCAAAATCTCCAACTTCGATGACTCTCCAAACTTGATAATTTTCGGCTTTGATGAAGATCTCCATCCTGTTTTTTCCAATAGGTATAGAATTTGCCATCGAACATTGGTGGTCTCTGAGTAGAGTACCCTTCTTCCATACGCTCGTTCATTTTCATCATCTCTAAAGTACCAAGATACGGCTCTCAGGGTTTCCTGATTTAATGAGGAACAGGGCTCTGATACCAATTGTAGAAACGTATAGAGACAATGAAGTGTAACAAGAGGGGGGGTGAATTGTTACTTGTTTCCGTTAGAGTATTTTCGCCCTATTCTTGCGGAATTATGAATAAAGAAAATACTCAAAACAAATTAAAAGAAAACTTAAAGAAACACAAAGAATTTAACGTGGGAATAAGAACCACGACCCTCTAGGGATTTCTCTTCTCTATTATTTTATGTAATTAAATTCTCTATTACATAAAATATTTCTCCTTCTCCTTCTCCTTCTCTTCTCGGTTTCTTTCTTGTTCCCTTTCTCGATTCTCCTTCTCTTTCTCTCTTCTCTTTCTCTCTTTTCTTTCTCTCTTTCCCCCTTAGACTTACCCAAGTCTAATTACAAATTCTCTCAAAAACCCATACAAGATAAATTCTCTAAATTGGATGAACAAACAAAGATAGCACAAGGAAATATTTAGGAATTAATTTTCGATTAAGAACATCAATATTTTCCTTTTCTTGAATCTTGAATCTCACGAAATTTGGGCACAAAAATTTTCGGAAATTCTTTTTCTCTCAATGTTGATCGCCAAAACGTTTGTGCCGGTTAGAAAAGTGATTTTATAATCTTTTTAGAACAAGTTATGCCATAAACCCATAATCTATAGATAAGGGATTAGTGGGCATTGACCGTGAGCAATATGAATAACTACCTTGGTGGTTATTCAAAGTCAATCCTTGACTCTAGCTAAAAATAGCCATTTTCAAGAGACTTTTTAGGAGTTAGTTGTTTTAATTCTTTGATTAATTCCTTGTGCTTTCTAAGTTGTTAACCGTACAACAAAACTAAAATATAGAAAAATAAATTCAAGACTTTTTCTAAATTAATTTTGTTGACTTCTCCTCTGACCGGATTCTGAAGGAACAACGTACGGTCTCTATCTGCAACTTCATCAGTTTATCAATATCAAGAACAGTAGAAGTGATATCTACTCTTGGCTTCCTCATTGACCTTCTCTACTGACTTTGACTTTGTTGACTTTGACTTTGACTTGTACGATTGCCATTGACCAGTCCTTAGGTACCATCGACGATTATAATAATCGGATATATTACCTACAAAACAATCTCTACAAATATTTTGTTTGTTTATAATTTGTTAAGTCATCATCAAAACTCAAATGGGCCAACAGGGGAGGAGCTATATCATGGTCTTTCAAGAAACAAACATGCATTGACGATTCCACTATGACTTCTAAGTTTATAGCGCAAGCATCTGTATGAAAGGAAACAGATTACGAGATCTCATTTTTGAGATGTCGACATTACCAGTTCTTATATTACAAGTGACAATTCATACGGATTCACTAGTAAAAAAACTCCTTATTTGTATCTTTTTTTAAGCTTACTTATATCTTATATTGGGGTTTACTAACGAGAGGGTTACAAATAACAATTATTTGTATCGTTTGAAAACCAAAGATACAAATAAGTGTTATTTGTATCGTTTGTTTGAAACAAATGCTACAACTAAGAGATTATTTGTATCGTTTGTTTCAAAAAAAACGATAGAAATAACATGTTATTTGTATTGTTTATTTCAAACAAACGATACAAATAATACCTATTCGTATCGTTTGTTTCAAACAAACGATACAAATAACCTCTTATTTGTATCGTTTGTTTGAAACTTAGATACAATAACCTTTTTTAAATTAAAACAAATATAATCTTATATATTTATATCGACTAAGAATTAATATAATATATATTTATAGAGGTCATTCGAGGCTATAATATATAATATATGATTAAATAATTCATACATTAATTAAAAAATATTCTTTCACATAACATCCACTACTACACTTATATATATGATCACATACGATCAAATAGTAGTACTACTATTGCTTGTACAAAGATACATCTAGTTTAACAATATGTTTGATCTAAAGAACTTTGCCTATTGCTCACAAATCTCATCTATTTCATCTTGGTTGTATGTGCTTGATCTTGTTGTATACTCTTTCAAAACTAATTAATAAATGCATTTATTAATGCAATCTATACAACAAGCTAATACCTCATATATAATATATTGTAACTTGAAAATAAATAACAACATAAAAGGACATTATAAATTCCACCAAATAAAAAAATTCTACAGAAATTTTGATAGAATTTCAATTATAAAATGAATAATCCAAAACTTTTTAAACTCATGTACCTGCAACAAAACTTAATACAATAAAAGTGGTGTTCTTAACCACCTTCATTATTTCCCATACTACCAAAAACATTTCCAAAATACAATAAAAGTGGTGTTCATAGCCATTTTTTCTCCAAATTAAACTAATTAACTAAACTTTAATTAAGGTCCGATTTCCCAAAACTTAGTGAAAAGACGATATGCTGCAAAAGAAAACATCTCTGGCTTTTGAACTTTACGTCAAACTAAAAAGTCTAATATAAAAGATATTTTATTACCTTAAACCACTTTATATAGAGAAGACCACCACTTATCTTTAGGAATTTCGTATTGTTTCCTCAATAGCTTTCTAATGCTTTCCTTCCAAAACACCCTGCATGCGTGATAACTGCATCTTTGGTCTTCTTTAGAATACTATCCTCATCATCAATCTCACATCACTAAAGGTCTTTCTATGATGATGTTAAGCTCACTACAAGCACAAACTGAGCTGTTGCAGCCGATCGGGAAAATGCTAGCCATCTTTGCTCATGTAGCTAGTCTATTATCACCTACAAGTGATCTATTTTCCTCTTCATTTCCAAGTAAAAGGCTACACAAATATTGAGCATTTGCAACTCCAGTACTTTGAACCATCTAAGAGAACACACTTTCATTAATTAGCAGAAGTTTCTCTAGGGTATCATATTCTACAACCTGCGGAGTTATGTAACGTTAAACCAACAGGCAAAACGTTTCAATAATAAACAATTAAGCACTTGACAAAGAAAAGTGATTGCTATATGACACTAAAATACCATTGACATTGTAAATTAATGCCCTAACATTCTTCACTTATCAAAGGATGGTATCACGTTACAGGTTGTCTTGAACATTTCGGAGACCTAAAACAAACTTTAAAAAACTAGTTATGGACAGACTCTAATACTTGAAAAAAATTAATTCAAGTTATATACCAAAGTCTCCATAAGCAAGTCAACTAAAACAGTTTCAGGCAGGGCGAAGCTACAGCCCCCCTTGCCGAAAACGCGATCCTTTGTGTTTTTGGCTTTGGCCCCCCTTACTAATATATAATTTATAATTTAAAGAGTGTAAAAATATAACAAAAATTACTATAACTCAATGGTTAGAGTAACACATTTGTATCATAAGGTTAAAGGATCAAATCCTAATTTGACCTATTTTTTAAAGCAAACTAAGAAATTTATATTATTATGTCACTACACTATATCTTTCATAATTTTATATCCATCGTTTTTAGGGTGTATTTATATTTTTGATTTTTTAATTTTAATTATATATTTTTGGAGACTTAAGAAGCAAATAATGAAGTCAAAAACTCTTGGTTTTTCAAATGATTAGACGTTGTATTTAATTTTACGAGATCTCTTAAAATGGTACCCTTTATTACATTATAAGATAAAAATTTTCCAATTCAAGAAAAATAATTCAAGAAAAAATGTATTTTAACACTATATTATTTCAAATGTATAAAAGTTTAAAAACAAATTAATTAAAAAGTATTGCTCGAAATCGGGTCTGAATAAAGCCATTCAATATTTGAGGTCTCTTGTTTCTCGGGGCCTAAGGAGGTCGTGTAAGATCCCGGAAAAAGTTGGATCGTTTTAAAAGAGAAGACGACTTTTTGAAAAAGCTAAATATAGTCCGAGTCAAACCAGAATATTAGAAAGGCAGTTTAAAACGGATTTGAAACCAAACAAAGCTTGCGGATCGAGTTCTGTTAAAGTTATTATAAACTACTAGATATAAAGAAATCTTAGCAGCGGATAAGATTGTAATAAGATTAGATTGTAAAGTCAAAGTCTACTTATTACAACTTGAGAAAGTAAACGCCTCTTAAAAACCAAATATTCTTAAAATAAAATAAAAGTTCATATCAAGACTTTTGTACCATAACGGTTTATTTCTCCAAAAAACAATCCTCACTCTCCGAACCTGCAACTTAACTTAGTGCTAGTCATTTACCCAGAAAGGAAACAACATCATCGCAGGATCGTTAAGACCAAAAGTACACGTCAGCAAAACGTCGCATATCATTTAATTAAATACAACAAAAGAAATATTTAATTACAATTAGTTATCGAAATAAATTTCTGTTACGCTTTAATAAATTATAACTATCTCGAAAAATGTTACTCAGCCATACTGCTGTACTTTTCCAGCCATACTGCCGGTTCAACTCCAATCTCCATAAGTGAGACAATACATTAGGGGGAGCTAACCCCTACGCAAGTCTCTACCATAGACACTCGCCTTACTTCGGTGCCTATGGTTAAGTATGCATATCCCCGCTGTGGATCATAATGCTCCCATATACCACGAGTAATTCTTTCCACAAATTGACGTCATACTACGTCCACTTTAAAGTTAGTGAGGTCATACTGCCTCTGCTTATAAAAATAATGTATCGAAAATTCTTTATTCAAAAAACATAACATCATTCGTATTACATATCCATACTTTATTTTTTTTATTTATCATTCATATATAGTAACATGTGATTAACCCTAAATTTGCCCTTGCCATGCACATGATTTTGGCTTGTTTATATTCGAATTCATTGATATACATATGTTTTTGTCGGATTTACGCCCACTTCGAGGGTGACATGTGTTTGCTCGTGTTTTAGCAGGTTTCTCGTGTATTTCCGAGCCAAAACATGATAGACATGTTGGTTCTCGAGCCCCGGAGGCCTCGAGGGAGGATCGAGATCGAATCAAGTACTAAAGGATAAAATCCAAGCCAAGACAAGGAAGAAAAAAGGATTTTTGCAAGGGAACGACCACCCGTTCCCATGGGAACGACCACTCGTTCATCGTTCTCATAGGAACGACCACCCGTTCCCCAACTTGAAGCAACATGGCCAAGAATAGAGATCAGAAAGTTGAACGACCATGGTCGTTCCCCCCGGAACGACCACTCGTTCCCTATTCTACAACACAATTAGAGATCAGAATGTGGAACGGCCGGTTGTTCCCCCCGGAACGACCACTCGTTCCCTCTTTGCAGAATGGGCTTTTGGCTTGACTGATAATTTGACGGCCCTTTTTACATCATTTGAAGGATTATTCTCTTTTTTTTTCTGAGGACATAGGCAATTCATTTATGAGGATTACTATATAAGGGGAGAATTTTGTATTATGAGAACACCTTTTTTTACATTTCTATTTTTATTTTGTATTAACTTATCTTTAGGTAAGAATCATTTTTATGCTTTTAGTTCTTCATATTTGTTCCTAAATCCTAGGTTTTACTTTCTACAATCAACATTGAAAATCACAAAAATACTTCAATCAAAGTTCATTTTCGCTTTATAGTTGTTTCATCCATTGGGTTATTGCTAGTTGGAGCTTCTCTTCTTCATCAACCTCCATTGTTGAAGGTTTAAACTTCAATATTTTTTTGGGTTTTTCATCTTTGTTCTTCAATTGCTCCCATCTTTTGTAGGTACTTTCTAATACTTCTTTTTAGTTATTATTGATAGTTTATTTTAGTTTTTATGCTTGTTTATAGTTTTCACCATTGTTGCTCATTAGCTTTAATATTTGGATTCTTGTGTTTGTTGATTGTTCAATATTTTGTCATATTATCAATTATGATGTTTTCAAGTAATAGAATGAGTAGTGAGTAGCTTTCTAGAGTTGGGGTTAACTCAAGATGGCTTAATGATGATGAAACCCTACTTGATTTTGGGTTGGTTAATGCTTAGATGAGGGGTCATTCTACCCATTGGATAAGAGTTGTCATGATTGCTTCCAATATACCAACGAGAGTTGGATTTTGGGTAGTCTAATCCTTGCTTAATGGATAGAACCGAATGTAAGGGATCAATGAGGATTGAACCTTACTTCAACCCCCTTATCTAAGGGCTTTATCCTTAACCTACGAGAGTGGGAAAGGATGAGCAAGTAGCGAATGATTTATAGCCCGAGGTCTTCATCTTCACTCACGAGAGTGAGGATGGTGAAGAGCTTGGAGGCAATCCCAAGCCCGATCAAGGATCGGATTGCTCTTCTTAGTGCGTTTTGCTACTCCTTAAAAACCCTTAAGAAGCTAGTGTATCATCATTCAAAATCCATCATGAGTGAGTTAACCCTACCCTCCTTTTTGTCATTGATTGTACGCTTTATATTAATCTCTACATATCTTTTTAATTAATGTTTTCAACAACCTCCTTTTTACATCCGACTAATACACAAAGAAAATTGCATACCCTTGCTCCTTGTGTTCGACCCGTATGTGCTACAACACCGTGCACTTGCAGTAACTCACTATTTGAGATAAATTTGTGTGAACAACATGACACATTATGCAAAACATTACTGCATGTACGTACCTTAATTAAGATAAACCAAATCTTAAGTGCACTAATCAATTCCTCGTCACGAATCGACTTACTACAAAGTTCAATCGTATTCGGGAAATAAGCACACATTCACACTTTCCTCAAACCACAATTATAACACATACATATAACTATCACCAAGCCACTATACCACACACATCATGATCATCCATACACACAAAAATTCATGATACACATTATGTCAGAAACGCAGGATAACACTGTCAAACTGAATTCCGACTTCACTGTTGCGTCCGGAAGGCGTCAAAACCCCCGAGTACCAATTTTCATGATTTATAATATAGTATAAGTATTTTTTTTACCTATTTTTAAAGCCAAAAATGCTCCAAAATACCCTTTTTATCACTTTTCTTTTTTTGGCAAAGTAAATTTTATAAAATGCCATGAAAAATAGTCGAAGCTTACACAACAATTTAAGAGACTAGGATGACCCTCCCCGCCTAAGCTCTGAGAGACAAGCCCCTCGTCATTCGTTTGGCAGGGAGCGACAACACCAAAATAAAACGTATCACCAAAACTATACAGAGAGACAAACCAAAAAGGCCACTAACAAAAAGGCATCAAGGCCAGGCCAATCCTTAGCAAAACTAAAATTAAGCCCATGGCTCTACATTTACACATCAACAAAGTGATTAGCTTGAGTGGAAGTTATGCTAGTTTCATCTAGCCTAGAAACTGCACTTATGTGCACAGTAATGAGTCCTCAGCATATAGAGGGTCCCCATATGAAGTCCACCTACCGGCAATTTTCCAGGCCTTGAGTCACCATTGGATCTGACTGGGGCAGCCTCCAACTTGGGCAACAGCAGACCATTATTTGTAGAGAAAAAACAGGCAGCATCTACCAAAACTCCAACAGCAGCACATTATCAGAGCAGCACACAGTTAGTGCAGGACAACACACCCAGCTGAGATCACCAGCAACAAAATACACCCAATTCTTCACCCATTGAGGGGACAGATAACCAGCAGAACAATCAGTAGTTAGTCTAATAGTACTCGTCCACTTGATTCAGATTTATGCCATAGTGTCCAGCCAACTTGATCCGACATCTACGGCACCAAAAACAAGCAACAAAGCTCCATAGGAGACCTCCCAAGTCATCACTTAGAGGCTTGCTACCTAGACAAAGGGAGGGGGAAAGTATTTGACATTGAACACCGAAATCAGACGCTGCCCTCACAATCCCGCTCAAGCCTTCGATTTCCTCCAAAACACATTGAGAAAAGCCCAACCTAGGGATTTAACCCTGCTTGAAAGGAGAAGAGGAGTAGCAACCGAAATTGATGCCCTCTAGCGACAAACTACATTGTGCACTTCATTCGTAGTGTCGACACAAGCCCTAAGGAGCTAGCATCAGCCATCATAATCGCACCTCACCCAGACCAGAGATGGTTGGGGGTTCGATTCACACCACGCAAAGAAAAGGAATAGCAAACCAAGTTGCAACCCTCAAAGACATAACTGCAATGTGCAGTTCATAAGAGATGGCTTCAAAGAAACCATGTCCCACGCAAGGATCTTCAAATACATTCCAAATCCAACACGAATAACAATTTAGAATATGGACATTCCAACCCTAGATATAGGGTTAGAACAAAATGAAAAGGATGAACAGATCGAACCTCTTCAACTCATCCTTAACCCGTAAAGTACGGGTTCCCAAATGGCCACAACCACGCTTGTTGTTTCCGGCGGCTGCCGAAGAAAACGAGGCTTAGACTTGTTTTCCTCCATGGAAATCGGCCCCAAATCTTCAATTTCACTATAGTAGCTTCCATTTTTTAGGAATTACATTTGTAGGGTTTCGCACATCGGTTCAGGAATGCTTTGCAAACCTTGAAGATGGCGATTTAGTTTGAATGGGTTGAGATCGAATACTTAGCAAGCCTTTTCGCCCTCTTTCTCGGTGGTCGGCCTCTCCTCCTACCTGCCATGGCAGAGCAGACGTGGTCGCTCAGCAGAGAGGATTGCTAGAGAGAGAAAGAAGAGAGAGGCTGCTCTCAAACTCCTTTTTATTACTTTTCTAAACCTACGAGATTTGTCACTTTCAATTAAAAATACACACAAATTCCAATACTTAAATTTCTTATCAAATCCATATTACCAAAACCATAATTCCATGACCACATATTAAAATAAATTTCATGATTCAAAAATAATTCTTTTTGCACAAACACATTTTTTTCCTCTTAAATTCTTCTCTAACACATTATAAAATTCTCATATTACACTTAAATAATTTCTTACACCATATATCCACATTTTTCTAGTAAACAATCATAATTTATATATTTTCTTTTAAAATCACCCACCATACAACAAATCTTAACCTTCACATATTCATACACAACAAATTCACTAGTGGAAAAAAAGCTATTGGCTGCGGTTTTAATGTATACGCAGCCAATAAGTAAAATTTTAAAAAAAAATTGGAATAGGCTGCGGTTTGCTCATATGTCCGCAGCCAATAAGTGAAATTATATCATGGGCTGCGGTTTCCCTAGTGTCCGCAGCCAATAAGTGAAGCCCAGCCCAAATAAACCAACACAAACCCTAATGTGAAGCCTAATAAGCATGCGCCGTCAATTCTTTATAACTTCTTCCTTATAACTTATAACTTCTTCCTTAATTAATTCCTTATAATTCACCAAAAAAAACGCCATTCATCTTCTTCCTCTCAAAACTCTAATCTTATAACTTCTTCCTCTCTCATCAATGGTGTCTCCTTCCATTCATCTTCCATTTTTACACTAAAAAACGCCATGGCTGAAAATTAAATCCTAACATTCCTCTCAAAACCCAGATCTTCATTTAAACATAAAAATCTGTCATCTTCTTCAAACATAAAAATCATCAGATCTTGCGCCTCCTTCTTCCTGAGTGTATACTCAATGAAGATCTGGGTTTGAATGTTTATTTCGTTTATGTTTATTCGTAATTTTTATGTTTATGTTTATTTGTAATTTTTATGTTTATTTCGTTTATGTTTATTTGTAATTTTTATGTTTGAATGAAGATCTGGGTTTGAATGTTTATTTCCTTCTTCAAACATAAAAATCATCAGATCTTCAAACATGCAAAATGTCTTCAAACATAAAAGTCATCTTATTTCGTTTATGTTTATTTGTAATTTTAATGTTTATTTCGTTTAAGATCTGGGTTAATGTTTATGGGTTTGTTTATTTTCGATTATTTAGTTAAGTTTTTCGAATTTTTGAATGTTTGAATGTTTGAATGTTTGAATTTTTGAATGTTTGAATATTTGAATTTTTTTCGTTAAGATCTGGGTTTGAATGTTTGAATGTAGATTTCTGGAATTTTTTGATGTTCATCGTTTGATGTTCAGATCTAGATTTCTGAAATTTTTTTCTTATTTTGAAAAATGATAAAGGGCTGCGGTTGTTGGTAATGTCCACAGCAAATACTCTTTTTTATTTTGGAATATGACTAAAGGTTGCGGTTGTAATGTCCGCAGCCACTAAGAAAACCTCATTTGCTGCTACTCCAAGGGCTGCGAGTAGTGATGGCCGCGGTCCGGGTTGGGCCGGTTCCGTTCCGGTTCCAACCGGTTCCGGTTCCACCCGGTTCCGGTTCCATTTGGAACCTGACCCAGACTTTTCCGGTTCCGGTTCCGGTTCCGGCCGGTTCCAACCGGTTCCTTGGCGGTTCATGAGACGGTTCCGGCGGTCCCAATTCCCGGGCCGGGTGGGTCGGACCATCGGTTCCATTTTTATTTTTCCTTTATTTTTAATAAAAAAATACTATAATAATGCGAACGTACCTTCGTCGATTACTTGATTATTAGCGAAATGCATTGGTTGTCATCGTTATTACAATATTTACTAAAAAGAACGAAAAAAATAAATTAATAAGAAACGAATCAACGATAAATATCATAAAAAAAGGGGGAGAGAATGGACTTGAACCTAGTATCCCGAAGGAATACTAAGCTGCCTACGTATCCCGAAGGAATCAAAGTCCACGTAGTTCTTTGACATACCTTTTATTAGTAGTGGTTGAATGCCGTATTGCCGTGGTCCGATATTCCGTTGTCGCGATCCTACTCGTCATCGTCATCTGGTTGGTTGGATGCTCCCGCCGACTCTCCTCCCGACGATGCAGACGTATCCATCAGCATCCATGGATCATCTTCGTCTTGATCATCATCGTTCATTTCTCCTTGCATTCGGACCTCCGCCTGATCCCAATCTTTTTTGCAAACACATATTTGAATGCTATGTGGTGCAAGACGACATCTCTTTTCATCCAAAACTCTTTTACCTGCACTAAAAGCCGACTCGGACGCAATAGTAGAAGCAGGAATTGCAAGGATATCCTTTGCAATTCGCGATAATATAGGGTATTTTGCCGCTTTTTCTCTCCACCATTCTAAAATATTATAAGTACTTAGGTCGATTTCAAAATGATGTTTTAGATAGCTATCTAATTCTATATATGTAGCGGGGGTGGAGGAAGATGCTCCAAGAAAAGTATCATCGCGGCTCATTATATTAGCGATTACGGAATTATAATAAGTATCGGGACGTGCCGAGACGCTAGCACGCCTAGACGTATCGCGTTTCGGGTTATATATAGTAGCATAATGGTCATAAAGGTCTGATAACAATTTTTTACAATTGCCTATATAATTATGTACATCAGTAGGCGGGCGATTTAGTGCTTGATAATAAAATCCTATTACTTTAGTTAAGACTTCCGCCTTCAAACACGGATCTAAAAGTGTAGCAATGCCATAAATATAAGGGAAATCGGTAAAATAAGTTCTCCACTTATCCATCATCTCTGCAATAATCGGCCTCAAAACAACGTTAGTATCTTCGAAAGAACATGTATGCAAATGATAAAAAACAGTAACACATTCACTTATTACTAAGTGAACGTTTGGTTCATATACATAAGAAAATATTTTAGTTGCGTGGACATACGCTTGTAGTAATTTTTCTACTCCTATAGCCAAGTCCCAGGTATCATCACTTATAGTACTATCCGTAAACTCACTATATAATTGTGTTATGATGGGGCGATATAAAATCGCCTTTTTTAATAAATCGTGGGTCGAACCCCACCGTGTAGGAGTGTCTAAAGCCCAATATACTTTTTTTTGATTATATTGGGCACATAATTGTTTATATCTTCGTTTAACGTGTCCTAATCTAAGCCATTTGACTATGTCTCTAATTGGACCTAATAAATCACTTAAACTTTTGATACCTGCTTGACAAGATAAATTTACTATGTGAGCACAACAACGTACATGTAATAAACTACCTCCTAATATATTAGTAAAAGCGGGTTCATTATATAAAAGTTCCATACATTTTATATTTGCGGAAGCATTATCAGTAGATAAACTAAATATTTTATCCAACAAGTTCCATTCTCTACAAATTTCAACTAATCTATATTTAATGTTTTCGCCCGTATGTCTTTCGGGCATTATCTCGAATGCGATTATTCTTTTTTGAATAGACCAATTACGGTCTATCCAATGTGCTGTTACACACATATATGGTTCTAAATGTGGGGGAGCCGACCAAATATCGGTCGTTAAGCTAACTCTCCCGTTAAATGTTTTAAACATTTGTGTTAACTCATATCTTTTTGATTCATATAATTTAATAGTTCTTCTTTTAAGAGTATTCCTAGGGATTGCTCTAAATTGCGGTTGTAAACATTTCCTATTGAAATATTCATATCTTTGACTTTCACCGTGTACAAAGGGCAATTCATCACCAATAACATATTTAGAAAACTCATCAATCATTAAATTACGATCATATTTAAAAGGCATACCTCCAGGTCCGCCGGGAAAGTCCGCTGCCCATTGTGGTTGTCCGCTTCCGCTTGTTGTCCCGCTGCCGCTTGTATGTGTTTCTTTTGTAATTCCATGTTTTTTGGCCAAATGCTTGTTGAAAGATCCGGTACCACCACCTAATACGTATTCACAAAACACAAAAAATGAATATTTAATACTTTCTAATATTTAATATCATTTATAAAAAGTTAAAACTTAAAAACTATTTACCTTTGGTGAAATTATAAGAAACCGAGGGCTTTACTCCTTGGCTTTCACATATTTGACAAGTACATAAGAACACGTCCGGGTTGTCGGTTGGTTCTTTTGTAAAGTACGACCAAACATGTGAAACAGCTCTACCACTAGGAGGTGGCATTGCTGGAAAAGGTTGTCTTACAGGTTCATCTTCATCTAAATATAAATATAAAAACATTATTAAAATAAATAAGAATTTAAGTTTCAATCAAGTTGAAGATTAAAATTAGAAAACTAACCGATACTTTGAAAATTGACTCGTTTACCACGAGCTTGTCTTTGTTGTTGTTGTGCTTCTTCAAGCGATCTCGTTGATGATTGTCGAGATCTAAGTATCCCGATAGGGGTCGTTGGATCATCTTCCTCTTGTGTATTTTGTGGTGTTTCTTCTTCTTGTGGTGTATCTTCTTCATCTTCAATTTCTCTTTCAACATATTCCGCGTACTCGTGTAATTCTCGGTCGTAACTAGGCTCGTAGCCTTCTGGATAAGTCGGTTCGTAATTACTAACCGACGGTGTTGTTGATATTGATGGAGTTGATAGTGCCTTTCTTTTGGAGCTTGAAGAAGAACCCCCCAAAGATTTTGCCACTTTAGTGACTTTTTTTGTGGCTTTTTTCAAAAATGAAGACATGATTATATAATATTTAACAAATAATTAAGAACTAATTAAGAATTAATTAGATGACTAATTAAGAAATAATTAAGAAATAATTAAGAAATAATTAAGAAATAATTAGTAAACTAATTATGTAATTAAGAGAATAATTGCGTAATTAAGAAATTAAGTAGAGAGAGTAAGTAGAGAGAGAAGGAGAAGAGATGAGTTGTGAATTGGAATGGTTGAAAGTGATGGGTATTTATAGAAGAGGAAAAAAACGGCTAGTTTGACCCACCCAACGGCTAGTTTGACCGGTTCCAAAGAACCGTTGGGCCGTTGGAACCGTGCGGTTCCGGGTCCGGTTCCGGTTCCGGTTCCTTGGAACCGTTGGGCCGGTTCACCCGTTCCGGTCCGGTTCTGCGGTTCCAACCGGTTCCAATGGACCGTTGGGCCGGTTCACCCGGTCCGGTCCGGTCCAACCGGTCCGCGGTTCTTTGGTCCGGTTTTTTCGAATTTTTCCGGCGGTTCCACGGTTCCGGCAACTTTTTTCCGGCGGGTCCACGATTTAGCGGTTCGGTTCCGGTTCGGAACCTGTCGCGAACGTTCCGGTTCCGGTTCCGGTTTTCAGCGGTTCGGGACCGGTTCGGTTCCGGGCCAACCCGGACCGTGGCCATCACTAGCTGCGAGACAAAACCACAGCCAATACCCCTAAAAAGACTGCAGCAATTGGCGATTTTTCCACTAGTGAAAACCCTAAAAACACCCTACACCAAATTTGATAAAGGAATACATCACAATTCATATACCTTTATTTTTAAATCATGAAAATAACCATAGATTATAAACTAACACATGCAACAAATCATAGAATTTAATTTAAAACTTTATAATAAAAATAATGAAGAATTTACACTTACAATTGCAAGGAAAGAACACCAAAATCATGAGTGAAATGGGAGTAGTAGGCGTGTGAAGGTAGTATTTTGAGAGGGTTTTTGCTTGAGTTCTTAGAAAATGAAGAGTAGAAGTGAGAAATGATTAAGGAAAATATTGAAGGAGTAATGCAAGAATAATTATGTGATCTTTCCAACTCCCAAATGGGAGTTACACCCATGCCAAGAGGCATCATAGGGCTGACCATCACTCCCATTTTCCCTCTCATTTTTTTTTTTAAATTTTGAAATAAAGAAATGGGTTAAAAGTTTGGGCCAGAAACAATCTAAATTGTTAAAAAGGACTGAAAGTTCATGGTCAAGCCCAAAATAAACAAATAAAAATATATTTATATAAAATAATATTACTAATAAATAATTAAATATATCGGGAAAATATTGGGGTGTTACAGGTCGGCCACCCCAAATAGCCTAAACCTAATAACCTACACTGGTAAATAATTTCTTGTACATCGACTATTTGACCCCCTAATTTAGAATCCTGGCTTCGCCACTGGTTTCAAGTAGCAATAGTTTGATTCTTTAAAGCTCAAGAAGTTTAGGCTCTGACATTTTAACTAAAGCACCTCATGTGTTAAATAAGGAGTATCATCAGGATAATGATTTTTTGTAACAAAATAGTAAACTACAACAACAATCAAGAGAAGCATTAGTCTTAATTTGAGAAACAACTCAAGCACAGAGAGAAAGATTATAATCATTGGATTAGCGGAGACTACACTGAGAAGAGATAAAGCTAAACTCAATATGACATATCTACTAGTCAATCATAATTGTGATTCATACAGAGAAATAAATTAAGTAGTGAGTAATACGTACGGATGAAGGAAGTGTTCAAAAAGCCAAGCACGAAGCATGAAAACAGCATGCTCAGGTAAACCACGCTGGGGGCGCCATGCATTATGCTGCATCATGCCAAGCTGCTGTAACATTCGCTGCTGTCGAAGCTGGTGATTCACGAACATCAATCTGGAATCACTACTGCCTTCCAGTTTTACACCTGTTGTATTACTATTACTTTGCTAATACTCAAATGAATCGTTTAATTAGTTTAATTCCACTTCTACTAAAATCTAACATAGAAACAACAAACCTTAGAATTTCAATTAATATAGGCTGATATCAATTAGGAGTCTGGCAAATGAATAAACAATCAAAGGAAGCAACTAAATGAATATGTAATCTCAGTTTCATAGTCTCGACCACTCGTAACAACAAAAGGAAGGAAACAAATGAATGAACTAGCAAATGAATCTATAAACTCGATTTAATTTGTTTCCCAAAACAAAAAAAAAACAAACAAACAAGCTAGTGAATGAACAAGCAAATGAATCTGCAAATGAATGAATAAGTAAAATAAAAAGCAATTGAACAAGCAAATGAATCAAAGGCGCGAATGTTCTTGAATGAACAAGTGAACACGGTGAGCAACAAACGAATACATAAACTTGATTTTAAATGAATGAACAAGTAAACCAGTAAATGAATAAACACCATACCGGGGAGTAGCAGCTGAATGAAGGACGTGAAAGTTCTGGAATGAACTAACACTGTTGTATTAGATCTTGAATGAACAAGCAAATGTGTAACAACCCGTCTTTCTCAACAAGGAAAAGGTTTGCGGAAAAAGCCTTTTAGACGGTTGTCACTTACTCTTAAATAATTAAGAACAGTATAAACCGTATAAACCTAACAAGAAACCATGTGGCATAGAACGTCCTAGAGTCCACTCTCACACTTCCAGCCCACACGGTAGTGATCATGTAATCATCGGCCATCTATGTAAAAAATATAAAACCACAATCAGTGGGGAGTAACTAGCTGCCCTTTCCAATCATAAATCACATAACATTATCATTTCCAATTACAAAGAAGTTTTAACAATTATCAATTAGTTATATGAATAAATAAATCCAATTTAAAAAAAAACCAATAAACGTGTGAAAAACAACTTTAAAACAATTACAGCTTTCAAACAGTATAAATTTCATAAATTAATTTAAATAACTTAGTAAATCAAATAAGTATATACATTTTCAAAAATTCCAAAACATAAATAACAAGTGGAGAAGGAATGAACGCCGGTGTCAGATGCCCACAAGATGGCTTTACACTAACACCTCCTAAGGTTTGCCGGGCGAAACCCAGTCTATAAAATAGACCTGTCTAAGAATGGCCAATTCTCCCCTAGCAGTGGATGCCTCCTTTGCCTTACACCACTGGGTACCGGGACGACAGCAATTAACCCAGTTATATATATATATTTATCATCAGTAGCATGTTCTAACCATTTAGAGATGCCAAAACAGGCCTTACACCCTTATGGCTCCTTACTCTCACAATATTTATATAACTCAAAACTTAAGATGTAAAATCATCATCCAAAACATTTATGAGATGTCAAAATAGGCCTTACACTCAAAACCATCATCAAAATGCTTAACACAAATATACTTTATCAAATAAATTTATTTTTCAACACATAAAATTCCAACTAATAAATTCTCTTTTATATAAATACCAAAACTAATGTTATGAATAATGTCTGAGTTTGGAAATAAAGTCAATTTCATATTTGACCTAGTCAATAAAAGTCAACCCTATTATAACTCTTGGCAAAGAGGTACTAACGAAAGTGTTATTCTGCTCAAAAGTAGAACTATGTCAACAACACTCTTAACATCGTAAAAGAAACAAAACAATCAAATCTCAAAATAAAATACAATACCTATTTAGTTTGAATCAAAATATCAATTTATCAAGAAATAAAATAATAACCCAATTCAACCCTTTTATTTATTTTCAATAGATTTCCAACCGTCCGATTAAATAATTTAACATTGATATCAATAAATTAAATTTTAAAATAATAATAATAATAATAATAATAATAATAATAATGATGATGATGATAATACAAAATACCCAACGACATCTAATTAGGTGAGAAAAGAAATAAAACTAAGTTACTAAATCTTATCATTTACCTATGACACTAAAACTGGTACCAAAACATAGAAGAGGCTAATTAAGAATTTAATCAATTATGTATCACTAAGATCACCAACAACCATCCCAACATTTAACATATCAACTAGTGGGACATTACAACTAAGTAATTTTAATTTCGATTAGTGCCTTTCATCAAATTCAATAATTTCAATCAAAG